>JAPYZL010191019.1:0-10910 GCA_030522825.1 Platygaster orseoliae | reverse complement strand
TCCATCATCCCGATGAAGCTTTCGCGTTATTTCCGTATTATAATTATATTCACGAAAAGTAGGGTTAGGTTTATTTGTTTGTTTACATTCGCGAGCGCAATGACACTTGGTGGCACTCAAGCTTTCTATAGCGCGACTAGCGCCTCTGCTGGATTATTTTAAATGGAAATCGAAATCGTTCTGATTGGCTAGCGAGAATGTTCGGCACCTCAGAACGGTGTAGTGGGGTATACGAGGCTGGTATTGGCTCGAACCAGGAGAAAGGCCAGCTGCAGTCGTTATACTTAGCTTTACCCAGCTTTACCTAATTTTTACGGAAAGAGACAGTGGATCGCGTTACTTCGCCCTGTAAGCCCGCCAAAGAAAATTAGACCGAATTTGTCTGATTCTCAAGGTTCCTAGTGTCAGAAAAATTATGAATATATGGTGGAATAACAAAATCCGCCAAACTGTTTCAAATAACGTACATTTTAAAATTAGTAATGTTCACGAATCACCTGAATTTCCAGACTTTTTAAACTTTAACGTATTTACGATTTTGATACATTATTTCTATTTTGTATATTTTTTATTTCATTTTGCAGACTGAAAATTCATATTGTTCTCCAATTTACTGAACTTAATACTCTTTCTTAGAAGAATGCTGTTGAGGGAGAGGGTGATTGTTATAGCAGCAATTTTTGAAACAACTTAGGGGAGCTGAATTCTTAAATATAGCCGTTCTTTGACTTGATCTTTTATTTATGTCCCTATTTTATTAGACAATTGGCAATTTTGTGTACGTTCAATTCGTGTCGAACATTTGTTTGTAGATGGCCATGTAGAATTACCAGGTGATTTGCAAGACTTGTACATACTGTATCAGCAAGAAATTCAATCTGCCGCTTACAACGACCAGAATCTTATGCATGTCGCATCTTCCATGGGTTCCTATAGCAAATTACCTCCAATTAGCAGTAGATTCAGTTTGGATTCTTCTGAGAAAAAAACGGACACACCAAGCAGGTAGTTTAAAATATTTTCAGGTGCTAAATTCTATAATAATTCCTATCAACTTTTATCTAGCTTTCCTTCTATTTTTTTAGCTTACTTAGATGAACAATGTATAGTTTTGGCTGGAAATAAGATTATGACGAGCATGTTATACATATTCTAATGGAAAATACAAACAAAAACATGGAAAAATATCATCATAATCATCAAAAGTAGGGATTATTTTCGAAAAAAGTTTATTTTCATTTCATCTGCTTAGTATAAGTTCTCATTTCGTTGAGGAATATAAAATATTTAATTTGCAGGTATTACACTTATTGCATCTATTACAAAATATCCTTGATAGTGTAAGATAAACTTATTTGACTTCCTAACAAACGCGATGTCAGAGAAAAGTGAAAGAAAAATCAGACTACAATCTGACTTCCTATCGAATGTAATTGGCGTGATTGAGCATAAATATTTTTTTTTCCTCGGATATTACATGGTATATATCATATGGACCAACATACGATCAAATCTCTGTCTAAAAAAAGTTATCAGGTGTAACAAAAATGGTGAAAATGAAAGTTGTCATAAATATTGCATGAAGTACACAATAAAAAATAACTGAATATTTAGAATTATATAAAATTCACAAACTGTAAAATATAAAAGATAAAAAACAATTAAATGTCAATTCTCTAAGTTGAACTTTATTCAGAATTGATAATTTTACCAACTCAAAAATAATAATGATTTGAGAAGAATTTTTGATTAAAGTTTACAATAATTTCCATTGCCGAAAATGATTAAAAAAAAGAAAATTGCAAAAGAGAGTGTTTTTGATAGAGGCTTACCTAACATTCGGCGAATGGCAAAATTTGGAGTATTTATTCATGATTTTTATTTGAAAAGCATGTTTGAAAAAGTGTACTTTTCGTTCGAAGTATGCCTGAATTCTGAGTTTGTCGATGTTTCTTTTTAATTAGTTCAAATTTTTGGTATTTAATAAGCTTGCACGAGAATGTTAAAAGTGAAAAGTTGTTTTAAATTGTTCAAAAATCATTTTTAAAAACATATCAAAAGTGGGGTTAGGTTTAAGCTTTAACAACTGGATCATGTATTTCCACCAGTCATGCCAACTGCTTTACAGTCGCTTGAGATGATGTATCTATGACAAACCGCAAACTCGATATACATACCTTGCGATATACATACCTGTATCGATGTCCAAATACTCCTACTACTGTATATACGTATGTTTTTAAAAAATGAAAAAGCAATGTAAATTTTGTTAATGAATTGTGTCTGTCAATATATGAAGAAAAATAAATTCATGTACAGTTTAAGTTTTGAATTCGTGCGCCTTACGTAGGCGCATTAGTGTTGGTAAAAGTCGCTAAAATCAACTACTCTCCGTCATTGCTCTCGTGCGCAGTCGCGCGCTTTATCAGTTCACTGTTGCAATTCAAACGTACATGTTTCGTAGATGATGTAGAGTGGATGCAGCTTTATCGTTACTAAATGTCTTTTCATTTCTGTTCTCGCCAAGCCTCCTTTCGAGCAACTAACATACATCTTTTGTCCGTCAAAAAAATCGAATTTTTATTACGAATCAATAGTTTTATTTGTTTTAAACCCTATTTTATCAAGAGATTATGGGCCCAGATTTGCAAAACAACAAATATTTCTTTGATTTATAATAATCGAAAAGATCTGCATCGCGGACAGTGTTCCATATTGAATTTGTTCTTCGCCTCGTCAATCCGAAATTCATTCTCTGTCCACGATGGAAAATGAAAGTGTCAGAATACCGAAATGACGTGGAATTGAAGACTGGAATTCATGGAAATTTCGGATTCGCGTTAGTTTAAAAGCATCTAGAGCCTAGGAAGTCGTCGACGATACATCGCCGCGTCCCGTCCTGGAAATCGGCGATAATGTTGCATCAGAGGCCGATCTAAAAAATCTGGGAATATGGAAGCATCACGACAACACTGCTCAGAAAATTATCGTTCCATCGATCGATGAAAAACCTCTCATCCACATTCTGAACTGTGAGTCATCTAAACATATGCTGGATAAAATTTCGTCGATTTATGAGCAAAAATCGGAAACGAGCATACACATGTTGCTTTAACAATGGTACAGTGTTCAGAAATTACCAGGTGAGGACATTGTGACCCATATTTCACACATCCAGGACATGGCGCACTGGCTCCAATGTTTAGGGGGGGGGGGAATTCCTGATAAAATGATTATAACCAAAATCCTGATGACGCTCCCCACTACTATGAATTATTTCATAACTGCTTGGGAATCTACGCCGTCTGGAGAGCAAACTCTTGCAAATCTGATATGCCAATTACAAATTGAGGCATCACGCAAGAGTGCTACTCAAAACTTTGAAAACATGGCTTTTGCAGCTGACCGAAATTTTACTCATGAAAATTTTCAGCAAAAATTTCCCAACAAAAATGCCAGTAAAGAAGTAACCTGTCACTACTGCCACAAACTAGGGCATTGAATCAGAGACTGCACAAAGCAAAAAGCAGCAAATGAGAAACCTCGACCAGGCCGTCAAGAAGCCCTTAGGGGAATGTTTTTCATCAATGAGCGAAATCAGAGGTGCCAATCATATGTGGTACATGGACTCCGGGGCCAGCAACCATATGTGGAACCGTCGAGAGTGGTTCAATATCCTTATAGAATTTCCGGAACCAACACATGTTCACATCTGAAATGAAAAATACATCTTGGCGAAAGGATCTGCAGATATCGATATTTCTGCCGATGACAGAAAAACCTGGACTGAGAAACGACTCATGAATGTTTGGGGCTGTCCACATATTACGTCATCAGTTTTTTACCTATTTTTGACCCCCTCCCCCCCTCACGTCATCTACCATCATCGTTTCGTAGACCCCCCTCCCCCTAGTGTTGACGTCATCAAATCAAAAGTACTGGTGCGAAATCGAAGAAAAGTGTTACTAATTTTTTTTAATTCTATTTTTATGATCACGTCATCATCTTTGGTCTCCCACCCCCCCTTACGACAACATCCGTCATCAAACTCAATACCCTCTCCCCCCCCCCCCCCTAAGAGTGATGACTTAATATGTGGACACCCCTTTTTGTGTGTACTAGATCTTTCATGTAATTTATTTTCTTTAGGAGCCGCCCTCGATAAAGAATTCAAGCATGAATCTAACGGCAAAAGATGCACCTTTACCAAGGATAGGCGTATCGGGGATGGTATCAATTGTACACGAGTTTATTGTGCACAGTTTTAATTTTGCACGAGTCGATTGTGCACATTTTTATGAATTAGTACACAGGGTGATATGAAAATCAATATATAATATAAATCTAAAAACAAAAAACTTGAATCCATAATTTTTCAATTTCATAATTATGGTAATGAATTTCTAAAAAATGTGCACAATCGACCCGTGCACAATAAATACTGTGTACAATAATCTCGTGCACGATTGACACCATGCTGGCGTATCGTTGCGGTGGAAGGAAGAAAAAACAAATTATATGAAATGAAGTTCAAAGTCAATGTCATTTCGAACCAGCTTCAAGTAAATATAGCAACGCAGGAAAGTCTCGTTTCCTGGCATGAAAAATTCGCCAATCAGAACGTCATTCACGTGAAGCAAATACCAAAAAAATCAGGAATAAAACACCAAAACAAAGACTTCAAATGCACCCCCGCATCCTTGGAAAAATGCATACACTTCCGTTCAGCACCAGCAAAACTAAGTCAGTGTGAGCGGGCGAGCTCGTGCACGCTGATTTATGAGACCCCATGCAGGTAGATTCTCTAAGAGGGGCGAAATATTTTTTGTTGTTGAAAGATAATTACAGGCATTTAAGGGGTTATATACAAAGTTGAGGTGAAAAAATGAGTTAAGTTCGTGATTTTTCTCAAGGGTTTTATGACAATTTTATTTGAAAAAGCTAAAGACCAAGTCCTGGTAGTAGTATCCAAGAAAAAAAAAACAAGTTAAATTATAAAAAAATTTTAAAAATTGTCGGAGTTGTGGCCCTTTTCCCAGAATGCGTTTTTTTTGCAGAGGTTTGCGGTGATCACTCTCCAAAGCGAACAGCTCAACAGAAACCAGAAAAGTAAAAAAATTACAGAAGAAAATTATATTGTGGTGTACTTGAACGAAACGGTTTCCAAAAAAAATTTTTTTTTTTCAATAAAAACCTCGTGAAGAATAAAAAAATCAATTTTTGAAGTGTTGAAAATTGTAAACAAAAAATTATAAGGAATAATAAAAAATTTGTGTATGAAAAAAGAATCGTTCAAGTACACTACAATAGATTTTTCTTTAATAATTTTTTTACTTTTTTGGTTTCGGTTAAGCTGTTCGCTTTGGAAAGCAGTCACCGCAATCCTCTGGAAAAAAAAACGTTTTTCGGGAAAAGGGCCAGAACTCCGAAAATTTTTATTATTTTTTTAAATTTCAACTTTTTTTTTCTTGGATACTACTGGATACTACTGGATAGAATAA
Source organism: Platygaster orseoliae (assembly GCA_030522825.1). Taxonomy (NCBI): domain Eukaryota; kingdom Metazoa; phylum Arthropoda; class Insecta; order Hymenoptera; family Platygastridae; genus Platygaster; species Platygaster orseoliae. The sequence continues at coordinate 5,409 of JAPYZL010191019.1, read as the reverse complement.
GTCTATCGCTCTTTCAAAAAAAATTTCTATAAAACCCTTGAAAAAAATCACGAAATTAGCTCCTTTTTTTCGCCTTAACTTTGTATATAACCCCTTACGAACTGTCTATTTCATCAAACAAAAATCTTATACGAGCAGTTGTCTAGTAGATTTCTTTCAAGAAACCTGAAAAACATTTAGAAAAAGGAATGATAAATTTCAGAATGTTCTGCGGACTCGAATTTCTGAATTAAGGAGTCAAGGACATGACTCATCGTCTTGGCATCATACATCAAAAGACCGTACCATACACTCCGGAGCAAAATGGTGCTGCAGAACGTAAAAACAGGACTATTGTCGAGCTTACGAGAACCATAATTCATGTCAGTAAAGGTCCACTCAAATTTCGGGGAGAAGCTATAAACTATGTCGTCTACACGATCAACCGCACCGGCACCAGCAGTGTACCAGGATCAACTCCGTTCGAGCTTTGGGCAAAAGCAACCGAAAATCCAAGAAAATTCAAAATTGTTGGAGAAGAGATCTACGTTTATGTTCCTAAAGAAAAACGACAGAAGTGCAACATCAAAGCTGAAAGAGGTTTATTTATTGATTATGATGAGGAGACAAAAGGGTTTCTAATTTGGTTACCCGAGAAAAAACAGATTAAACTTTTCAAAGACGTTGTTTTCACTGGAAAACAATACCAAAATACACCAGAAAAAGATGAAGAAAAAGTTGTAAGTGTCAATTTCGAGTTAAAGGAAAATCAAGTCAAAGAACCAGACCGAGAAAATCTTGTTGAGGAACCAGAACGATGAAACTTGTTTAAGGAACCAGAACGAGAAAACTTGTTTGAGGCAATACAATTAGAAAATCCTGTCGAGGAACTAGAAATTCCAGTAGAAGACGTCCATGATGACTCCCAAGATGCCCAAACATCAGATGAGGAAAATGAAGAGTTGAATCAAGATGGCCTACAGCATTAAGGACGTGTCCTGAGGGATCGAGCCAGTATACGTCCGCCCCAGAGATATTTGAATGCATTAAGGAGAGAAACCATTACAGACGTGCTAAATTGTCAGGCAACTTTGTTTGTGGTTTAAAAATAAACGATTAATGTTATGAGCAGGAACATTTTATTACAGGTACAACTAGATGTAAGGAATGTATTAAAAAAAGTTTTTCCGGGAAATTCGGCTCCAGGCGTCGTATATCATCACGCAAAGTCACTACTGCGCTCGTCGAAGAGGCAAACGGTGTCCCACATTACGAAAGAACTACTCATTCGATCTTCATAATTTGTTTTTAGTTGTAGGAAACACTTTTTTCTGGTACCTGATGTAGAGTTTTTGAAAAAAATTTTTTATTTCATTATTTTTTCCAAAAATAAAGCGAAAAAAACAGGTTTTTTTCAATTCATACTGAAATTTTCAAAACGAAATTTTTTTTTTAACTCTTCGTCAGGTACCAGAAAAAAGTGTTTCCTGCAACTGAAAAAAAATCATGAAAATCGAATGAGTAGTTCTTTCGCAATGTGGGACACCGTTTGCCTCTTCGACGAGCGCAGCATTGACTTTGCGTGATGATGTACGCGTTGTGGAGCCGAATTTCCCGAAAAAATTTTTTTTAATATATTCTTTATATCTAGCTGTACCTGTAGTAAAATTTTCCTGCTCATAACATTAATAGTTTATTTTTAAACCACAAACAAAGTTGACTGACGATTTAGCGCGTCTATAGTGGTTTCTTTTTTAGATCTCGATGAACCAGTACTTTTAAACAGCCAATGGCGTCCCAGAACTCAGCAGGCTGGAAAGCAGCCATGGATGACGAGATAATTTCTCTCGAGGAAAACAAGACCTGGACTCTCATCACTTCACCACCAGGTCAACCGATCATTAACAACCGCTGAGTCTACAAAATTATACAAGGAAACAACGGGGAAATTCATCGTTTCAAGACCATATTAGTGGCCAGAGGTTTCAAACAAACTTCAGGAGTACATTTTTACAAAACCTTCAGTCCAGTAACGAGATTTGACTCAATCAGAATTATACTTTCTTTTGCAGCCTCGAAAAATCTTCACCTCAGACAATTTGATATTAAAACAGCTTTCTGTATGGGAATGTCGAGGAAACTATTTTTATGCCACCACCAGCAGGCTACGACGATGGTACAGCACGTGTTTGCAAGTTCAATCGCAGTCTTTATGGCCTCAAGCAAGCTTCAAGATGTTGGGATTGAAAATTTTCTTCTGTTTTCAGCAATCTTGGACTACAGAAAACTAACGCAGATCCATGGGTTTTCACAAATGGAAATTGTGAAGATCTTTTAATTCTCACAATCCACATCGACGATGGACTTGTCGCCGCATGAAGAAGAGTACGGCAGAAAAACTTTTGCAAAAACTTCAAGAAGAAATTAGCGTTGTCTCAGGAGAAATTGACTTATATCATGAAGTGCAAGTTCAACGATTCAGGGACGGATCAATTTTTCTGCACCAGGAGCTGTACACGAGAAAAATTTTTCAACGCTCAAAGATGGAAGAGGCAAATTCCATCGCAATCCTCGCAGATCGACATCACGAAATGTGCGCAGACGTGCACAAAAATGGATGTAAGGAGATAGCAAGCACTCCGTATCGCCAAATTGTTGGAAGTTTGATGTATTTGTCCGTGGCAACAAGGCCAGATTTAAATTTTTCTGTTAACAGCGTAAGTCAACAGTTGGAAAATCCTAAGAAGATACAGTGGAATGCAACAAAAAGAATTTGAAAATTCATAAAGGGAATAATTAATTACGGGTTGTATTTGCCATCAAATCAGAATATTTTTATTCAAGCTTTCAGCGATGCTGACTACGCTGGGGATACGCAAACGAGAAAATCAATAACTGGGATTGCAAAGACTTGGAAATTCAACACTTATCTGGTGTTCAACGAGACAGAAAACCGTCCCCTTGTCAACTACCGAGGCAGAGTATGTAGCAGCAAGCACGGCAGTATAGGAAATTGTCTGAACTCAAGGCCTACTTTCAGAGTTAGAAATAAAATGCGAGAGCACAATCCTAACAATTGACAACCTGCGCGCCATCAGATTGATAAAGAATCCAGAGTTCCATAATCGCACAAAATAAATTGACGTGAGGTATCACCTCATACGCGAAAAATACGAAAATAAGATTTTTGTTTTAGATCACGTTCGTTCCGAGGAGCAACAAGCCGATATTCTGACAAAACTACTACCAAAACCCGCATTCACAGCTCAGAGGACGATGCTCAACGTTTTGAGCATTTCCAAAATCAACAACTCCGGAAAACTTGACGAATTTCACAACAGCAGTCACGAACACCGTGTACAATTGGCTATAACCACGGAAGACGTCACGGCAGATAAATGTCATGGCAAACAGGCATTTTGGAACGGCAAGTCAAGATAACCGACCGAGTGAGCCTAGAGAGCGAGAGAAAACAACAATCCATGCGACCCGTGGTACCCGTAAGATGGCAGAAGAAATATTGCGGACATTTCTATTTCTTTGGTGTGAGTGTTTAAATATATAGAAATAAAAATGCATGTAACGTTTAAGTTTTGAATTCGCGCGCCTTACGTAGGCGCATTGGTGTAGGCTAAAGTCGCTTAAATCAACTACTCTCCGTCACTGCTGTCGTGCGCAGTCGCGCGCCTTATCTGTTCACTGTTGCAATTCAAACGTACGTGTCTCGTAGATGATGTAGAGTGGATGCAACTTTATCGTTACTAAATGTCTTTTCATTCCTGTTCTCGCCAAGTCTCCAATCGAGCAACTAGCATACATCTTTCGTCCGTCAAAAAAGTCCAAATTATTATCATTAATCAATAATTTTATTTGTTGTAAACCCCATTTTATCAAGACTGTCATGAATTTCATTGCAACTAGAATTTGGGTGAAGTAAAACATGAAAATTAATACTGAACATTTGACACATGTATCAATTTGTATTTATTTACATCGAAATCTTTACTTCCCTGCATTTAATTTCCATCCATTTCCCTCGTCTCCTTGATTTTCCTTGTCTTCTTCATTTTCTTCGTCTTATTTATTTTATTCGTCTTCTTCATCTTCAACCTGAGAGTCAGAATCGCCCAAAGTGCAATAGAATTTGGTGGTAGTGGGATTTGCGGAATCATATGATTTTTCTATTTTCCGTCCAGATGACATGAATCCTTTCCGCCACTTTCCGAAATTTTTTGTAAAAAAGGCTTTCTGCCAAATACATATCAAAGTAAAAACTTTTTCGGCCACGCACAGGAATTTTGGATTTCAGAGTGCCTCACTGCCGTTCAATACTCTGAGTATAAGCACCTGTACCCGGATCCACAAAATTCTCGGAATGATTCACATTCATGTACTTATAGCCTTCATTTTAGAAGCAGTCGTACGCTTTTCAGGAGTCGCTCATTATAGTTGTCCCTTGGACAATCTTTTTCTTAATGATTTTCAGCAAAACGGACGTTGTTCGCTTTTTCATAGGAATAATAAAAAATTTCTTTGTTTCCCTCTTGATTCCCCCAAAGACCCAGCATCCATCGGTGATCATCGAAAGCGCCAAAGTCAATTAATTTTACTATCAAAAGCGCCAAAAATAAACGAACAAATGCGCCAAAAAGAAATGATCAAAAGCGCCAAAATGAAACGATCAAAAGCGCCAAAGACGAAAAATCACTTATCGTTGTTGAAATAAACGTTCACAATTCATGGGAAATACTCCGTTTTATTTAGTTTCTTATTGAAGTTTACAAGCAAAGTTATCAAGTGAAATACAGGCACATAAGGCAGATTCCTCACAGTGGAACGGGTAATACTTTAATACAAATACGCTTCAGGTAATCCAAAACAGTTGAATTTCCATTGTCAAAATTTTCGCGGCAACTCAGCAAATAGCTTTCTTTAGCTTTTTTAGTTTTGACTGTTCTTTTTTTTTGAACTGTTTACTTTCAAATATTAAGCAGCTTGAATTTTTTTTGAAAACTTCGATGCAAACATGAATGCTAGGTTTTGATTAATAAAAATTATCTTTAAAATGACGATGAAAAGATTCAGCCCCATTCGTTGTTCTCGGGCAATTTCGCAATGGTGGACTTGCCAAAAGCTTTGGTGGAAATGAACTTTCTTCTTCAATATAATTTAAAAGAACATAATCACAAAATTTTGATAAAATAAGATTGTTCGGCATGATTGCCATCAAATCTAAAAAAGCTTGTTCGATTTCGTTCGGATGTAAATAAGGTAATCCAAAAAACAATTTCATCCATTCGCCTTCGTCTGTGTCATCACGATAAAGTTGTTAAAGTCCAACTTGAGCAATTTTCCGGTACCAACTTTGTCCTAGGTGAAATCGGCAACATCTGATACGTAATGAGTCTCCGAAAAAATCTCGAGCTGCTT
>JAPYZL010191014.1:0-26972 GCA_030522825.1 Platygaster orseoliae | reverse complement strand
CCAAAGCTTCTGTTATAACAACTAATGCTCAATTTTTATGACTGATCATTAAGTTGCAATATCCAACACTTTGGTTATCATAACCAAAGTTTTGGTTGCAGTACCCAAAACTTTGGTGGGTCCATATTTTACTAAATCAATGGTTGCTGTCACCAAACCATTTCTCTCCGCGCACATTACTAGATTTTTTTGTAAAAAGTACTAGATTTTTCTCTTACTGTATTGTACATGACCTGCGACAAAATAATTATCGAACGTTGCAAATTTGGCCTACAGAAACAATTTCTTTTTGTGCAAATTCTCTTGTCACAATCGGAAAATGCTTTTTCATGCACGAGTCTTTGTTTGGCGCGAATCGGACAAAGAAGTCGAATTATGACATGTCAATTCGGGCCACATTTGAATTGCATCGATCCGATTCATTCACTTGCGACTGTTGTAATTGTCGATTTATTTTTAATGGTACGCGCGAACGGAGTCAAAGCCTCGATAACGTATTCATTGATCGTTTACTCAATTTCGTTTCCGGCATTTGCCACCGGCGCAGACCGAATTTGAACGATTCACAAAATTTTTTACTTTTTATTAGTTTCAGCGTGAAATTGAACCAGAATATTAATCTTAGGATTACCGTGATTTTTGGGAAACAAAATTTAAAAAAAACTGTAATGTGATTTTTTTCGAGAATTTTTAATACGAAAAATACTCAAGAAATAAATTGATTTCATACTTGAAATTTGAATTGTTCTGATTTTCTGATGATTTTATTTATTATATATCAATTATAATTATTAATATATTAATTAAATATATAATATATTATTTTATTTAGATTATGAAATTATTCATAACGATGAAAATTCAAAAATGTGAGTAGACAAAGGACATGAAATTACAAAATTCTTTCGCCAAAAAGTTTAAAATATTAAAAATAAATATAACATTTATATGTTTCGAGATGAAAATTACATTTACTGATATTTAATGATGAATTGAAATTTTAATAAAAAAATTAATTTTTAATTATTATATGAAATATCATGTAGCAAAAAAATAGTTGAAGTTGTCAAAATATTAACGTCATTTTATAAAAAATCGTAAAATTATGTTTTCCTACGTGAAAAACTATTAATATGCAATTTGAAGGTGAACATCTTATTTCTGGCTATTTCACAGATTATATTGTACATGCGAAAACAAACGTTGGGATAATACAATTTTCTGATGCAATCACATAATTTTCGTTATAAGATTCATGAAAATGAGATTATTGTTAATTTTCATGTCTCTAAAATTCCAAACGTTTAAAAATAAACGAAAAAAAATTGTTTCATGATCCCTAGTTCATAAATTAATTCATAATTATAAATATTTACCAAATAATATTTTAATGTTTCTCACTATTTTTAAACTTATTTATGGTGGAAATGAAAAATTAATTTTTTTTTCGCTTTCGTTTACTTCATAAACGTTTGGAATTTCAAAAACATTTATAATTTGCTTTGTAAATAATATCTTTTGAACATTTTCCCTCCAAAAAAAGTCTGCATTGCTCATCTTGGGAAAAGAATTAGATTATTCTGTCTGAACATAAAAAAAAGAACGTATTGATTTTTCAAAATTTGTCAAAAAATCAAAAAACTGATGTGTCTTAATTTACAAAGGTTACGAAATAAACGAAAAAGGAAAAAATACCATTTTCCTATTTGCACCTAAGATTGAGATGAAAAAATGTTAGTGACCCCAATTCAATTTTAGTTATAGTTTTTATTTTACAACATTTTAAATAAAAATATTCACTTAGTATAATTATTTTTTTTTATTATCATAATACATTAGATAGAAATGTTCAAACATGCAGAATTATCTATAAATGTTATACATATAAAAAAAAAATGAAATAAATTTATAGTTTTAAAAATTTAGAATACAGCAACACAAAAAAGATTGTAGATTTTTTTGAAATAAATGAAGAACCATGTTGTGGAATTTAATTGAATTTGAAAAAATTTAAATAAAAAATTCATTCCATGATAAGTGAAATTACGTGGTTGTTGAGTATTTTCATTAATGTTATTTCAATCATTTTATGTATTATTTTCTTTTTGAACTGATTTCCAAGTTTTCATCGTTCATTTTGGAATATTTATCAGAAATATATTAAGTGAAATATTAAAGAAAGAATCATCAAGAAATAAAAGGACAAAAATCGACTAATTATTATTAATAAGTATCGAGTAGATGAGCTAAACTGGTTCTGGCCCCAAGGATACAACTATGGTAGAACATAAGAAGTTTCCCTTTATGGAACTTCTCATGTATATTCAATTTTCATGAACCATCAAAAACTTTTTTTATTGTATAAATAAATATTAATAATTATTTGTTATTATCATAAGTACTGGAAACAATTTTCCTTTTTTTTTTCATTATTAAATCTTTGAAATTTCTGAGACACAAAAATTGTTATTTTGTTGAAATTCTTATGGTGACCTCCCCTGTTTTTATTTTACATTTTTAAAAAATATTTTTATAAGAATCATTAAGAAATGAAAGGATGAAACTTGACTTATTTTTCATGAGTATCGAGTAGATGAGCTAAACCAATTCTGGCTCTGAGGATCTTAATATGGTGGAACATAAGAAGTTTTACTTTATGAAACTTCTCATGTATGTTCTATTATTATGAATCATAGGTTAGTTATTTTATTGTAGAGAGAAATATTATTAATTATTCATTATTATGATAGATAATAGAAACAATTTTTCCGTTTTTTAATTCATTATTAAGCATTTGAAATTTCTGAATGGCAAAAATTGTTATTTTGTTGAAATTCTTATAGTGACATTTTACATTTCTTAAAAATATTTTTAGGAGAATCTTTAAGAAATAAAAGTATAAAATTTGACCTATTTTTCATAAGTATCAAGTAGATGAGCTAAACTGGTTTTGGCCCAAAAGATCCTACTATGGTAGAACAATGTGGAACTTCTCATATATGTTCAATTATTATGAATCATTGGGAAGTTTTTTTATTAAATAAAAAAATAATAACAACTGTTTATTACTATGATAAATAAAGGAAACAATTTCCCCCCCCCTTTTTTTTGCTAATTATTAAACTTTTGAAATTTCCAAGAGACAAGAATTGTTATTTTGTTGAAATTCTTATGGTGACCTCCCCCTGTTTTTATTTTACATTTTATTGAAAATTTTTTTTAGAAGAATCATCAAGAAATAAAAGAATGAAACTTGATTTATTTTTAATGAGTATCGAGTAGATGAGCTAAACTGGTTCTGGCTCTGACAATCTTACTATGGTATAGAACATAAGAAGTTTCACTTTATGGAACTTCTCATGTATGTTCAGTTTTCATGAATCATTAAGAAGTTTTTTTATTGTAAAAATAAATATTACTGACTATTTATTATTATTATAGATAATGAAAAAAATTTTACCATTTTTTTGTTCATTATTAAACCTTTGAAATTTCTGAAAGACAGAAATTGGTTTTTCGTTGAAATTCTTTTGGTTACCTCCCCTAGGTTTTTATTTTATATTTTCAAACAAAATTTTTTGAAGAACAATCAAGAAGTAAAAGGGTGAAACTTGACTTATTTTTGATAAGTATCAAGTAGATGAGCTAAACTGGTTCTGGCTCCAAGGATCTTACTATGGTAGAACATAAGAAGTTTCTCTTTATGGAACTTCTCATGTATATTCAATCATTATGAATCATTGGGAAGTTTTTTTAACTGTATAAATAAATAATTTTGATTATTTATTATTATGATAAATAATAGAAAAAAATTTTCCGTTTTTTTTTTTATTATCAAACCTTTGAAATTCCCAAGATACAAGAATTGTTATTTTGTGAAAATTCCCATAGTGATCTCCCTTTTTTTTTAAATTAAAATTTTTTTTTTTCAAATTTTTTTAACTTAAAATTTTTTTACTTTTTCAAGTGCTTTCAGAAAGTATCATTTTCCTCTTATTATGTATCTTTCGACATCTCATAAATGACACTAATATTCAATTTTTACAATGTCATTGACAGGTCTTCCATATCAACATGCTAAACACAAATTCTCTCAACATTTTCAACACCTCCAAATACCCATTCAACTACTTAAACTAATTGACATCAACTCCTCAATTTCAAAACACAACTTTGACAACCCATTGACAGATTTTTCTCAGCATGAAATATCCCAACCCCAACAACAAAGAATCACAAAAAAACTCACTTTCAGTCTTATGAGTTTCCCGTCTCTGGCAGCGTTGTACACGGCGCTTTGAAAATTCATGTTTTCATACTCCAGCAGTTGTCGAGATTGGCAGTGTATCCCCGAAAACCGGCCCGGGAAAGGAGATTTTAATAAAGGCTTATGTCACGTTTGAAGAAACACGTGTTTCTTTTTTTTCCCCCTCTACTTGCGAAAAAAACAACACACATGCACAATCCGAACAACGATTCGATCACGACTGAACTCAACTGAACTTAAATAACTGAACTCAGGATCAATCACGGTTTTTCCCAATACTCTCGTCCCTTTTCGACGCGCCAGAAATAGGTAGAGTTTTCTCGCTCGGACGCCCACGCATGCGCTTTGAATTTGAATACGCAGTTTTTATATGCTTGCGCACGGGTTGCGTTACCGACTGTAAGGAACTTGAATTAACTGATTTTTTGAATTGAATTATAAATTTGAATTTGAATGACGGTTATGGTTATTTCACACACTGGGTTTGAACCGCGATTCGAAGAAAAGGCAAAAATTAGCCGAAAAATCAATGTTCGATTTTTTTAAATGCTAAAACTCAAAACTTCATTTTTTTACAAGGGATTGAAAGGTACGTTCTTAAACTTCAATTGGTACAACACATCCAACGGCCGGTAATGTAAAGCTCGGAGAAAACTGCGCCTGCGCGCAGAGTTTTGAGTCATTTTAAAAACATGTCCCGAAAACGAAAATGCAGACGCCATAACGAATAAACACGAAAAAAAGCAGTTCCGTCATTTAGGAGTAACGGAAAATTGTATTTTGGAGTATTTTTTTGAAGAGCGCGAGGTTATTGTAGCCGCGAAAGAGGAAAAAAAACGAAGGGATAATCGCGCGACTCGCGTTCATTGGTGAAATTCTCATTGGCGGCGGGCGGTTCCCACGTCTCGAGCAACAAGTGTCAGTTCCAGTCAGTTCCGCGGAAACTGGAGAGGACAAATAGTGAAAAAAAGGGATTTGAAGTTGTTTGAAAGGACGTGTTTTATGGTATAAGGAAATTTCGGGAAAAATGGGCTGCGCCGTGAGCAGCCATGGGGAGAAAGAGGCGGCGGAAAGGTCGAAGAAAATTGACAAGTGTCTGAGAATGGATGGGGAACGCGCTGCCAGTGAGGTCAAGCTCCTTTTGCTTGGTGAGTTACACTTTTTTATCCCTTTTTCGGGATATTTGATAAGGAACGGTTTTTTCTTCTTCGCTGGAGAAAACAGATACTCGAGAGGAATAAATTAAGGTTTTTTTAGTTTGGAAGGAAAATAAACAAATTCTTTATTTGTTTGTCCCCTTTTCTGCGATTTTTTTTCTCATGAATAGTTTATTTTATGGTTTTTTGAATAAAATTGAAAATGGAAATTCCTAGAGAAGTTTATGAAAAAATTGGAGTCAGTAAGAATAAATTAAGTTATTTTAGTTTGGAATCAAAATAATAAACAAATTCTTTATTTGTTTGTCCCATTTTCTGCAATTTTTTTTCATGGATAAATTATTTTAGCAGTCTTACTGAGATATTTTAAAAATGGGAATTCTCAGAGAAATTTATGAAAAAAACTAGAGTATATTAGAATAAATTGAATTATTTAAGTTTGGAATTAAAAAAACAAAACAAATTTTTTATCTGTTTATCCCCTTTTTGAGTTTTTTCTTTTATAAATAGTTTATTTTATTGGTTTTACTGGGATTTTTTTAAAATAAGGATAAATATATGAATCTCAGAGAAATTTATGAAATAACTGAAGTAAATTAGAAAAAATTGAGTTATTTTAGTTTGAAATCAAAATAAACAAATTCTGTATTTGTTTTTCCCCTTTTTGGCGATTTTTTTTTCATGTATTGTTTTTTTCATCGGTTTTACTAAGATTTTTTTAGAATAAGAATGAAAATGGGAATTCTCAGAGAAGTTTATAAAAAAACTAGATTAAATTACATTTAGTTAAGGCTTTTTAGTTTGGAATAAAAAAAAAACAAATTTTCAATTTTTTGGTCTCCTTTGTTGCGATTTTTTCATGAATAGTTTATTTTATCGTTTTTTGAAATATTTTTTAAATAAAATTGAAAATACGAATACTCAGAGAAGTTTATGAAAAAATTTAATTAATTTAGAATAAATTTAGATATTTTAGTTTGGAATCAAAATAAACAATTTTTTATTTGTTTGTCTCCTTTTTTACGATTTTTTTGCATTAATAGTTTATTTTATTAGTTACTGAAATATTTTTTGAACGAGAATGAAAACAGGAATTTCCAGTGAAATTTTTGCAAAAAATTAAGTAAATTAGAATTAATTAAGTTGCTTTAGTTTGGGATCAAAATAATGAAATTCTTTATTTGTTTTCCCCCTTTTTTGTGAGTTTTTTCATTATTAGTTTATTTTATCGTTTTTTGGAATATTTTTTGAATGGAATTAAAAAAGGGGATTCTCGGAGAAGTTTATGTAAAAATTGGAGTAAACTGGAATAAGTTTAGTTATTTTAGTTTAGAAGCAAAATGAACAAATTCTTTATTCTTTTTTTTTCTCTTTTTGCGATTTTTTTTCATAGTTTATTATTTTATCGTTTTCTGAAATATTTTTTGAATAGAATTGAACATTGGAATTCCTGGAGAATTAATGAAAAAACTCCAATAAATTACAGTTAATTAAAGTATTTTAGATTGGAATTGAAATAACCAAAATCTGTATTTTTCCTCCTTTTTTTTGCTTCTTCTCATTATTAGTTTATTTTATCAGTTTTACTGGTTTTTTTTTAATTAGAATGAAAATGAAAATTCTCAGAGAAATTTATGAAAAAACTGAAGTAAATTAGACTAAATTAAATTATGTTTGATTTGGAATCAAAATAAACAAATTCTTGATTTGTTTTTTCTCCTTTTGCAATTTTTTTCATGAATAGTTTATTTTATCGTTTTTTGAAAATTTTTTTGAACAAAATTGAAAATGTGAATTCTGAGAGGAATTAATAAAAAAAATGAAGTAATTAGAACAAATTAAGTTATTTAATTTTGGAATCAAAAGAAACAAATTCTTTATTTGTTTTTCCCCTTTTTTGCAATTTTTTTTTTCATGAATAGTTTATTTCATTGTTTTTTGAATAAAATTGAAAATGGAAATTCTCAGAGAAATATATGAAAAAATTGGAATAAATTAGAATAAATTAATTTCTTTTAGTTTGGAACTAAAATAAACAAATTCTTTATTTGTTTGTCCCTTTTTTGCGATTTTTTTTTCATAAATGACACGCTCAGAGCAAAAACGGGGACTAGCCCATTTAAAATACATAGGCTATTCCCCGTTTTTGCTCTGAGCGTGTCATATAAATTATTTTATCGGTTTTACTGTTATATTTTGAAAATGAGAATAAAAATAAGATTTTTCAGAGAAATTTATGAAAAAATTAGGTAAGTAAATTAGAATAAATTGAGTTATATTATTTTGGAAACTAAATAAATAAATTCTTTTATGGTTCGTATTTTTTTTTTGCAAGTTTTTTTTCGTGAATAATTTATTTTATCAGTTTTAATGAGATATTTTTCAAATGAGAATAAAAACGGAAATTCTCAGAAAAATGTATGAAAAAAATAAGGTAAATTCGAATAAATTGAATTATTTCAGTTTGAAATCAAAATAAACAAATTTTTATTTATTTGTCATCTTTTTGCAATTTATTTTCTATGAATAGTTTATTAAATCGGTTACTGAGATATTTTTTAAATAAAATTGAAAATACGAATTCTCAGAGAAGTTTATGAAAAAATTGGAGTAAATAAGATAAATTTAGTTTGGAATCGAAATTAATAAACTTTGTATTTTTATCCCTTTTTTGCGATCCTTTTTCATTATTAGTTTCTTTGATCGGTTACTGAAATATTTTTTTAATAAGATTAAAAATGAAAATAATCAAAAATATTCATGAAAAAATTGGAGTAAATTACGATAAATTCAGTTATTTTAGTTTCGAATCAAAATAATCAAATTCTGTATTGATTTTTTCCCTTTTTCACGATTTTTTTCATGAAAATTTAATTTAATCGGTTATTCAGATATTTTTTGAATAAAATTTAAAAATGTCTCTGAAGGATAAATCTTAAAAAAAAAACAAAAAAAAATGTTTCATGATCCCTGGTTAAATTATTTCATAATCATGTATACTTTACAAATAAAATTCTGATGTGTCTTATAATTTTTAATTTTATTTATGGTAGAAATGAAAAATAAATTTTTTTTTTCGTTTTCGTTCAATTCATAAATGTTTGAAACTTAAAACACATTCAGCTCAATTATGTTTTGAAATTTTATTTCATTAAACAAAAATAGCATGGTTTTAAATGCAAGATTTCGAGTTTGTTAAGAACAAAATTTTCACGAGCGAAAATTGATGGAAAAAAGCACATTTTAGTTGCTCTCATTAGATCATCCTGCATTTTCTCACTATTTCCAGCAATGCGGAATGAGTCAGAGATTGAAGCTTATCTTATGTAACGTACGAACTTCAAAGGAAATTTTTTTTAATTTTTCTTTAGCTGATTTTCGAAAATTTAACTATATGTACTGTATGTTTTCAAATTCAAAGTAATGACTGAAAAAAGGAAATATTAAGGAAAATATTTATTTAATTCAATTTTTAAAGGAAATTTGATTTTTAAAAATGTTGGTTTTTTTTTCTTGGATAAATTTGGTAGTTTAGAACTAAATTTTTAGAAAATACATTTTCAATTGTTAACAATAATATTCAGTACTAGCGACATTTTGAGTCTGCCAAATTTTTGAATTCGGTGATTGCGATTTTCCACCTTCAATATTTTATAACAAAATGTTAAATTTTTTAATTTTTTTCATTAATTTTACAACTAGTCGAATCTGCAAATTAAAAGATAAAAAGATGGTAAATAGTTCATTCCAGTGCATATATTTTCGAATTTGAGAATTTTCGGTATTTTTTTTTTTTTTTTTTTTTTTCTAAAAAAGTCTGATTAGTTATTGTCAAAAGCTAAATTTTTCAAAAAAAAAAAAAATTTTTCATTCTCACAAATAAAAAAAAATAGCGAATTTTCAAGCAGTTTAATTTTTGAATTTCTGTGGTGTTAAATTTCAACTTCCAACATTTCTAAACGAAAATTTCAAAATATTTCCTTTTATTAATTTTGAAACTTATCAAACGTTTAAAAAAACGGAATAATGAAAAATGCAGTTTTTTAACTTTTTTTTACTGTTCCATGCATATTATTTATAATTTTCGATTTTGAGAATTTTGTGTATTTATCTTCTGAAAAAGTCTGAATAATTATTGACAAAAACTACATTTTTCAAAATATAAATTTTCATTCTCACAAATAAATTAAAAAACTAGTGAAATTTTAAGCAGTCGAATTTTCGAATTTCTGTGATGCCAAATTTCAACTTTCAACATTTCTGAAAAAAATTTCAGAATATTTCCTTTTATTAATTTTGAAATTTATAAAACATTTAAAGAAACTGAATTATGTGAAATGCAGTTTTTTAACTGTGTTTTTTACTATTCTATTCGTAAAATTTTCTTATTATTTCATGAACATATTGCCTTTATTTTTATGCAAATGAAATAATTAAAGACAACATTTTTTTAACTTTTTTCAATATCTCATATTATAATATACAATTTAAACAATGAAAACATTTTTACGAAAATTCAGAAATTTTATTTAAATTAATTTTTAATTATTTTACGAAATAATCCATTTTATTTCAATAGATTCAAGAAAATTTCCATATTAATTTTTTTTATTGTATTAATTCAACGAATAACTATAAAATCAATAAAATTATTTTGTTTATACATCTAAATTTTGATAATTTTTTATAAATTGTTATAATTTTATAAGTTCATGAATTTTTTTATATTTTATATAATTTACTATAAAAGAATATAAATTTTTTATTATATAGTTTAATAATTTTTTAATTATATAAAGAATTTTTCTATAGTTTTATAAATTTTTATACCGTTTTTTAAAAATTTATTACTTATAAGGTTTTGAATATTTTATAAATTTGTATTAACTAAATTTTTATGAACAAAAAATTCTTTTCACGGATATTTATAAAACAAAACAATAGTTTTGTCTTGATGAAAAAAAAAGAAACTTGTAAAATAATTAATTATTAAATTCCAGGAGCGGGAGAATCCGGAAAATCGACGATTGTGAAACAGATGAAAATAATCCACGAGACTGGATACACGGACGAAGAATGCGAACAATACAAACCTGTGGTTTACTCCAACACAATACAAAGTCTCATGACAATAATTAGAGCAATGGGCCAGCTCAGAATTGACTTTGGGGATCCAAACAAAGCGGTAATTAAACAAATAATTGCAACAGTCAAACATAGAAAACATGAAATACTGGAGGAAAATTCTGAAGCTACAAAATGAAATTGAGATTTCAGACATAGAGTTTTATTGAATGAAAAAAGTCATTAAAATGTTGAATTTAAATGTGAAGTTAAACGTAAAAAGGTTGGAAAAATAATTGGTATGTACAAAAAATTGTAATAAAGTACACTATTTTCAATGAGATTGAAGATGTGGATGTTGATTTTTTATCGATATGAATTATACGATTATAATTTCAAGAATTACATGTTCTAGGATTCCAAGTTACATAAATTTATTAGAAAATTTTTGTTACATTATATTTGTTGAGTATTAAACGATTCCTAGTATTTCTCATACGTTTTTTAGTATTTATCAAATTGTAAAGGATTTTCTAGCAGTTTTGTTTTTTCAGATTTCTAATATTTTGTAGATTATTATACATAGGTATTTTATGGGATTCGGTACTTTATAATTCAAACTTGAATAGATTTTTAGTACTTTTATACACTTCCGAGAAATGATGTCTCCATTATTATTAGTATTTTAAAGATTTCTTATGTTTTTTATTTTTTCATTATTCATTATATTATTTTATCTTTTTTTAGTACTTTTATAAATTGTTTTATACGCTTTTCATAGGTTCTTAGAATTTTCGTATTATATACTATTCATAAAGTTTTGTTTTATTTTCTGGTATTTTATAGATTTCTAGTAATTTTATTGATCGCTCTATAGATTTCTAGAATGTGGTACTATAGCATTGAAAATTCAACGATTGCGATTATTTTAATTCATTAAAAAAAAATCAGTATCTTTTCAAAGTATTTTCAGTACTTTTTATCTGTATATTTATAAGTATTCCAAGAGTTACATGTTTTAGGATTCATAGTTATATAAATTTTTCGGAAAATTATCTTTGCATAGTTATTGAGTACTAAACGATTCCTATGTTAGTACTTCGCACATGTTTTTATGTATTTATTAAAGCTCAAAGGATTTTCTAGCAATTTTTTTAGATTTAAGTATGTTGCAGATTTTTGTATAGATTTCTGGAATTCGGTACTTTATAATCCAAACTTTAATAGATTTTTAGTACTTTTGTAGATTTTTGGGAAAATTACGTCTCCATGATTATTTCTATTTTAAAGATCTCTTGTGTGTTTTTTTTATTTATAAAATATTGCATCGTTTTCTGGTAATTTTATACATTGCTTTATACGCTTTTCATAATTTGATGCTCAAAAATTTTCAGCTTTGAAGATATTAGGTATTTGTTCAGATTTTTCAGAAAACAGTTCTTTTATAGAATTCCATTACTTTTAAAATTTCTTCAGAGTTTGTGTATAATTCGACAAATTTTATTGTATTTCTTCTAATGTCTATCTAGATTTCTAGAATTCAATGCTCCAGGGCCTAAAGTTTTTTAGATTTTTAAAATTTCCGCAGATTCTAGTTTTTTTTATCAATCCCTTGGTTGTGACAATTTTTCAAATTTTAATCTTCTACGTTATTCTAGCCAAACATTGGTAATTAAAATTCCATTGAAGAAAAATTCTCCTGAAATACGGATTATTGTTATCTTTGAGTCAGAAAAACTACTGTTCAATGACTGTTTAATATTTGTGAATAATCATAGGTGATTTTACAAAAATAATACTTTCTCAAGTATGACGTGACGTTAGATTGGTAGGGGAGGGGGGGAGTCTTAATATTTATGACGAAATGTGACATAGGGGCAGAAAGGGGTCAAAAATAAGAAAAGTCCGTGACGTATTACGTTCTACAGACCCTCAGTAAAAGTGATTGCATTTTTCAGGACATTGCAAGGCAATTCTTTACCTTAGCATCAGCAACGGAGGAAGGTGAATTGACCGGAGAGCTAGTGATACTGATGAAAAAACTTTGGCTGGACCCAGGCGTGCAATTTTGCTTCAGGCGTAATCGGGAATACCAATTGAACGACTCGGCGGCTTATTATCTCAACGCTCTCGATCGCATTTCCCAGTATAATTACACTCCCACGCAACAAGACGTTCTCAGGACGCGAGTCAAGACTACGGGCATTGTGGAAACTCATTTCTCCTTCAAAGGATTGGATTTCAAGTATGTGTTGGTTCAGAAAAAACAGGGGGTTCATTAGTTTTTCGGTATTTTTCGCATACCTGTTATTTTTGTTGCAACATATTATTTATTGTAAGAACATTAAAATATTAACATTAAAAACATTTTTATATCAACAATTTATCCAGGAACATAACATTACGAACAATTTTTTAACAAATTAACATTATTTAATTATTAACATTGATAAATTAATGTATTAACATTAGTATATAAATAATAAATATTGTTAATAAATGAACTGGGCGTATTTGCGCCGAGCGACAAATTTTTCTTTAAAAATAAATAAAAAATACGAAAAAATGTTCTGAGACAAAACTACTTGGGCAAAAGCAACGAGAAACCAAGACTGTAGATGTTTTTTCCCAAACTACAAAACTTAGATGTTGAGACTCCGGAACGTCAAAAATATCTATTTTTATTTGTAACGTTCTAACCACAATGTCAACCGTTATGATTTTTTGTGGTTATGTCTACGAGTTAGGGCGCACTTATAAAAAAATTTGCGCGGAATTTGAATGAATGTATTTAAAAGAAACAGCGGGTGGGCGTACTTGCCCCTTGGGCGTATTTACCCCGGTCTCCCCTAATATTGATATAATGGGAATTGGTGGATGATAAAAGGAATACATGTTTGTTATTTAATTTTATAATGTTTATATTGTTTATGTAATATTGTTATAGTGGGAATTGACGGGAAATAACGGAAATTGATGGGAAATAATGGAAATTGACGGGATATATGGTATATACTATATAATATATATCAATATTATCGTTTTTTTTTTGTAGAATGTTCGACGTCGGGGGTCAGCGTTCCGAGCGGAAAAAGTGGATCCACTGCTTCGAAGGCGTCACCGCGATTATTTTCTGCGTCGCCCTGAGCGGCTACGACCTCGTACTCGCCGAAGACGAAGAAATGAATCGCATGATCGAGTCCATGAAACTCTTCGACTCGATATGCAACAGCAAGTGGTTCGTCGACACGTCCATCATTCTGTTCCTCAACAAAAAAGACCTCTTCGAGGAAAAAATAACTCGGAGCCCTTTGTCCATCTGTTTCCCGGAATACAAAGGTCCCAGCACTTATGAGGATTGCTCCTCGTACATTCGAATGAAGTTTGAGAATTTGAACAAAAGAAAAGATAAGAAACTAATTTACACTCATTTTACTTGTGCCACGGACACGAACAATATTCAATTTGTATTCGACGCGGTTACCGACGTCATTATTAAGAACAATCTCAGCAGTTGCGGTTTGTTGAGTTGAACGCATTTGCAAAGAAGAACAGAAGAACAAAAAAAAATATTTTACGCTTTGTATATAACGCTCGTCTATGTTTAGATGAAATTGCAATTCGTCCCTTTTCGTACTTTTGTATTTATGGAATCGAAGATATGCATTTTTGGAGGAGTCAAGAATTTTTTAGGGAAGAACGAGGTATCTACGCTTTTTTCAACTGTGATTATTGTTTTGTTTTAAAGACTGCGAAGGAAAAAAATTGTGCACTTTGAACATCATATTTCATAACTCCGGTGATTTTCAAGTATTCTCGTTTTTAGTACAACTTCTACAGTTGGAACAAGTGTAGTAGCGAATTCCCCTAGGCATTTTACATTTTGTACGAATTTATGGGAATATTTTCCGAAGGTATACTTAATATTTACACTCGAGAACACGCCTTATATTTTTAAGAAGAAAAAAACAAACACATTTTGTATAATGTTGTAATTGACATTAAATTACTTTTATTGAGAACGACTTCTTCTTTACTCCAATCAAACGAAACGTTTTTACAAGTCAAAATGTTTATTTCATCATTATAAACGAAAGCTTACAACAACGTTCAATGCACCTGAGAGCCTGGATAGCAGTCAGTTCTCAGCTTTCCTTTTATTCCTGACCCTTAATCTAAGTTTATCACATTGAAGGCTTCCGGCATACAAAATATACTGAAATTCCTTTTTCCTTTTCGTGTTAATTTCTGTGATAATCCGAAAACAAAGTCAAGCAAGATTTAGGATTAGGCCCTTGAACTCTCAGGCGCGAAACATTCGAGGATAAAACCGTGATAAAGAATTCTCGCGATATGATAAAATTTTTATTCAGTACATAGTGTACAGTCGAGATAAAAATTTTGCGACTTAACGGAGAAAAAAAAATAAAGAATCACAATAATTAGAAGTAAACCGGGAAAAATGTATCTAAAAACGACGAAACCGGGTAATACGTGGCTCTTGATAAAAATCGAGGCTCGGGAAATAATACATGTTTTCGTGTAGTAAAATATAAATCTCGTTTTCCGTGCAGAAATATAATCATATACTGGTCAATGCGCAGGTTGGTATCGCCTCGAAACAGCCACTTTTAGCATTCCGCTTACTTTTTTTTTCAACGTCGTATTGCACAAGACCAGTCGAGGGAAGATTTTCCATTGCCCAATAATAAATAAATCGTAACTCGTCGAACCCTTTCCAATAAATAAACGTTGTCTTACGTAAATTTACCACAAATGCAATAAAATACTTGTCAATGCGTCGTTATAAACTAAGGCTTACACGATTAAACGAAAAATCTTCACGTCGGGATGTAAAAGAAAGCTTGTTATTTTTTTTTTCGAAGGCTGAAAACTTTATCGCTCTGCAAAACTGGCTATTTCGCGAAGCTCAAAAATCCTCGGTGCCGATAAAGAGCGAAGGAAAAGGTCCTCGCTCGGGAGACTTGACTCACTTTAAAAAAGCCGGTGGAATGTGCTGATTTTAAGATCGGAAATGATATCCGAACGAGGCTGGACGTCGAGCAACGTTTCCTCGGAAACGTTGTAGAGTCCGAAAGAACGCCGGATTTACATCGGCGCACGCACCGACCGCGCTCGGTCCTGCAACACAAAAAAATTGTATCTCCCACCAATTGTCCCGCACATTTTCAGCATTATTTTTCAACTCCCAGTCGCGTATTCGCGAATAAAACAACTCACGTGGCGCTGATTTTAATATATTTTCAAGTTGTGAATCGAATCTCTTCAGTTATTTAAATAGGAAAGAAATATTTGGTTCCAGTAACCATTCATTTAAATATGGATTAATATAAAGTTTCATAATGAAAAGTATAGTTGAAACCGAACAGGCAAATTAGGCAGCTGCCTACGACGGCAGATTTTTAAAGGAAACTTTAAATTTGTTTTAGCTGCGAGGAAGTAAAATTTGGCAGGGATGTCAATATTTAAGTAACTGATGTGAGGATTTTCTGCTTATTTTGTTGGTAAATGAATCAACATGATAACAAGTTTGGTAGTATAATAAGTGATTTTTCTAATTGAAAATGCGAATCGTAAATTTGAATTTTATAATACATTATATTAGAAACTTTTTCGCGCTCCACGCGATAATTGAACTTAGATTAACGAGTAATACTGGCTTCGAAATTTTCATATTGAGGTCCATATAAAAAACGGTGGACAAATTCAAAATTTTCGACATTTTTCAAATTTCAACGCCATTTTCGGTATAACTGACATTTTCTCAGTAAAATTGCTGAAATTGTCGAAACATCTTTATTTTTGTAATTTATAAATTTTCATATACTTATCAATAAATTTTGTCAACCTTTTTTTATCGCAAATTTTACAGAACGCTTAAATTTTCCAAAAATCTTGAAATTTTCCAACTCAGAGTATTTTTCAAATATTGCTAATTTATGATTTTTGCGAAGGTCCTATCGTTTGAAAATATTCTAAATGTGACGAAATTTCTGAATTTGAGTAATCATTGAAGATTATGAATTTTAATTCTAAAAAAGAGTAAATTTTTACAATATTGAAATTCTTGCGATCTCCAAAATTTTCCATATTTTCCAAATTTTAACAGAACGTTCGGAATGACTTTAACTTTCGAAGTAAAATTGCTAAAATTGTCAAAACATATTTATTTTCGTAATTTCTAAATTTTAATTTCTCATCAATACATTTTGTCGACCATTGTTTTTTTCGATTTTTAGAAGGCTTAAAATTTCTATATACATATCTTCAAATTTCCAAAGTCCAAGCATTTTCCGACTATTGATAATTTATAAAAATTGCGGAAGTCTTATCGTTTTCAAAATATTTTAAATGTGACGGAATTTTAGTAATCATTGAAGACTACGAATGATATTTATAAAAATGATTAAATTTCCACAATATTGAAGTTTTTGTAATCTTCGGAATTTTTCAAATTTTAACGGAATGTTCGGAATAACTGAAATTTTCTAAACAAAATTGTTGAAATAGTCGAAATATCTTTATTTTCATAATTTCTAAATTTTAATATACTTATCGATAACGATAAATTTTATCGATCATTTTTTGTCTCAATTTTCACAAGTCTCAAAATTTCCATAAATCTTCAAATTTTCCAACCCGAAGCATTTTCCAACGATTGATAATTATCAATCGTTGGAAAATTATAATTTATTAATTCTGCAAAGTTCCAATCGTTTGAAAAATATTCTAAATAAAGCAAAATTTCTGAATTTGAGTAATTATTATTGAAGATTATCATTTTTAATTAGAAAAATGAGTAAATTATCACAATATTAAAATTCTTGCGATCTCCAAAATTTTTGACATTTTTCAAATATTAACGGAACGTTTGGAATAACTAAAATTTCGTAAGTAATATTGCTGAAATTGTCAAAACATCTTGATTCTCGTAATTTCTAAATTTTAATATACTTATCAATAAATTTTGTCAACCTTTTTTTGTTTCGATTTTCAGAAGGCTTAAAATTTCCTTAAATCTTATAATTTTCCAACCCCAAGCATTTTCGAACTATTGATAATTTATCAATTTTGCGGAAATCCTATTGTTTGAAAAATATTCTAAGCGTGACGAAATTTCTGAATTTTAGTAATCATAAAAGAGTATAAATGATATTCATTAAAATAAATAAATTTTTACAACATTGAAATTCTAGCAATCTTCGAAACTTTCAAATTTCCCTCATTTAACACATTTCTTGAGTTTTAAAAAATTGCTTGAATATTTGAATTTCACAAAATTTAGTGAATTTTCAGAATGTCAGCCTTCTTCCAAATTTAAAAATTACAAGAACAATTTATAGGGTTTCTAGAGTGTAAAAAATTTATGAATATATGATGAAATAACCATATTTTCTAAAATGTTCCAAACAACGTATATTTTTAAATTCCTATCTTATACAAAATATCTGAATTTTCAAATTTTCCAAATTTTGACATATTTACTATTTTTCTATATTCTTCCTTTTTTGTAACTTATAAATTCATACGGAAGACTCGAAATTCATATTATAGTCCTCCAATTCATTGAATTAAAATTCCTAAATCCGGCCCGTAGGTACATATTTTATTAAATAATTTGTTTGCAGAAACCAAATATTTCTTCCCCGACACTATATTACAGTAATTTCGCCACAGATAAGATACTTTTTTTTTCTCAGGGCAATTCAGAGAGTTTTTGCACTATATCAAATTAATTTTAGAAAAATCGACTCTTTTTTCCACAGTTCAAAATCGATTATCAATCTCTTTGCACAAGAATAATAAAAAATTACCCCTTTTTTAAGAGGAAAATATTGTGAAAATTTTGAGCTATTTTCGAGTTTATTCGACTTACAAGTTCCAAAAGTTTGTTTCAAAATATAAAGAATCAAATTCGAAAATACGAATTTCAATTTGAAGTTTGTGTATTTTTACGGTTCTGGGTATTTCCAAAGTCACTTATTCCAAATATTAAAAAAATTTACGTTATTTGAAGAATCTCGATCGTTTTTTGGTGCATTTACTAATGCGCAGAAAATTTAAAATATTGTAGTTGATTATTTCGTTACCGAAATTTCATATAATATGTTTTCTTTATTTCACATATTCCTCATTATTTAGGTAATTTTGATTCATGTAAAGAATTTTTTAATGGTTTAAAATTTGCTATAGTTTAAACGTTAGTTACTGGTTGAGAGTGAATTTTTCAATAGTATTTTGTTATCATAGTAGTTATAACACAAAATTCTTAGATTTTTAGTTTCACAAAAATTTCATTTGCTGAAAATGTTACGAATTCGATGACAATAAAAAATCTGCAAGGAAATTGAAAAACTACAAATTTTGTAACTTCAGCAAAGTTGAACATTGATAAGAAACTATATACAATCATTTTAAATGAACTTGATTTTTTTTGCAAATATCGGAATTGCTTTTCAATTTCAAGACACGTGAAGTATTGAAAATTAATTATAAGTATTTTAAAAGTAACAGAAAATTAAGGAAACTTTTGACAAAGTTGTAAAATTATGGATATTTTCAATATTTGTTAATTTTAAGCATTCCTTATTTCCAAAATTTTTTTCAATTTCAAGTTCTATTAGTTTTGAAAAATGTTAGAAAATTTTGGTCATTTTAAAAATCTGAGTTTTATCTCACATTCATCGATGCATTAATTATTTTCTGACATTTCAGTAGTTTCAAAAAATCGAACGAACTTCGGAAACAAATTTTTTTTTCATAAAATTATCACAATTTTGAATATTTCAAAAATCTTGTTATTCTTAAAATTCAACATACATAAATTATAAATTACAATAATTATAATTGATAATATAAATTAAATTAGCATACTTTTCGTGGTTTCCATAAAAACGTTTCAGAATTACTCCACAAAGTAATACGAAAATTATCATTTATTTACTCCGGTTATCATTTAAATAAATTATCAACTCAAAATTATCCCCGCAATTTTGTGTAGTAAAATCGGTAAGAAAATCTATCGATAACTATTGATAAATCGGTATAACAATCGGTTAACTCCATCATTTTACCAAAGAAAAAACAAAATTTTTAATTTAATTCATTCCAAACTTTTATCAGGTACAAAAAAAGTTTTTGTTCACTACTGAAATTTGCAGGTTAAAAATTTTAATATTTTCCCCTACAACTTCTATCCTAATTTCTATAAAATAAAGTGAAAAAGGGTTTTTTGATTTTTTTAGTTTTCCTTCTCCTGTGAGATTATTAGAAAAACAGAATTGCCACTCTATGGTTTTTCACATAATATATAAATCATTAAAATCATCAAAATTATTAATCACTTGGGTTTATGCAGTATGCATAATTCATTCATGATTTGAAACATGGCAATGTTAAGAATTTATAATTCTGTCGCAAAAACACAAGTCGTTTGGTGTCGAACTGTGTTGTTTTGCTGTATTTGGATAATTTGAACTGATTTTTGAACTATAGAATCTATCGATAGTTATCGGTAACGCTCAAAAACTATCGATAGTTACTGATGACTCTAACTATCGATATAATCGATATTTAAAATATTTATCGATGACTCAAACTATCGAAAAAATCAATAGTTATCGATGACTCAAACTATCGATAAAATTAATAGTTATCGATGACCCAAACTATCGATAGAATCGATAGTTATCGATGGCTCAAACTATCGATAGAATCGGTAGTTACCGATATTGTGTACTCAAATCTCACAACTTCGTTATCTTGAAACCATGAAAAAAAGGCCAAATAGCGTCCATATTCTCCATTGGCGCCAATATTTATTTTATTCGCGAATCCCATTTATCCTTATTCACGTGTTCACCCTCTTTTTTCATCTACACAACATGCTTTTAAAACATTTTCTCATTTATATCTCGTCGGTTGGCGCAAAATTGATCATTAGTCGACAACAAATTTCATTAGAACGACTGACATACAAGACACTACACAACACATGTAAAAATAAAATGCCACGAAGCCTTGCACAATGACCAGCAAATGAAAATATCGAGTGAGCTACGTACAAACAACGAAAAAATGGTTGTAAAAAACGACGACGGGAAACTAAGCTCATCGGGGTTAAAATTGTTAAAGACAAACAACTTGCGAGATTTTCAGTTACGCACCTTACGAATCCGGTCCGAATTTTCCGTCAATTTTCCGCTTTCCTCGAGCTGAACTTTGCGTGATTACGTGCAAGGGGCAATAATGTGCGTGCGTGAATCTTATACTCTTTGCTATATGTAAAATACCTTTTTTATACATCAACCATCAACAGCGAGTTTTTTACCTCATGCATAGGTCACGTGACTCGGGCAAAAAAATACGAAAAATTAGTTGAAGCTACTTTTTCACTTTTTTGCCCTCGTCACGTGACCTGCGCAGGCGTTTTACACATTGTCCAACACAACCTGAAATTTTTTTGTCGCTTTGTTGATGGTTTCGATATAAAAAACTAGATGTATATCTCGGCGTGAAACGTCATACTTTAGCACCTAGATATACAACTAACTATTTTTTATAAAATAGTTTCCCTACTTCTCAGATTCATTTTTCCTCTAACGTTAGATATAATAAAATTTTTTTATCCCTGTTAATTGTCCTGTTTTGAATAAATGTTTCCTTCGAAATTCGAGCATCTTAGGGACAGGATAATTCTTGAAAAGGAGGAAAAAATGGATAACAGATCGTTTTCACTTAATTTTAATGAAACTAGCAATTCTTCTATAAATGTATTGAGTTTTAATAGCTAAATTAATTCAAGTTTTATCTACAAAAATTGTGTAAAACACTTGCAACGACATTATTCAATGGTGTATCGTATTTGAGCGTAACTTTCATGGAAGATTCTTTCTGCGAACGAAATTCGAACCATGTTTTGTTCCTTACTTTCAGAACCCTGGCGCTCTTCAGAACTCGTGAGTGAGTTTGTGTAACTTATGGTACTTTTTACGGGTGTTTTGTGCAAAAAAAAATCCATAAGAAAATTCGCTTGAAATGATACATAATAATGAAAGAATTTCACAAATATACATTTTATAAATTACCTTTAGCCGCATTACTTATTAATCTCATTGAAAATCTTCATTGATTTCTAAGATTTTACGAAATTCGAAAATGAAAAAAATGTGGGTAATTTTGAACAATTTTTTATGATTGAAAAATTTTAGAGTTTTGAAAAAATCAGAAATATTACACGTTTTTGCCAACTTGGAACTTTTATAAATGTTGGAGATAATGGAATTTAAAAAGTTTATACACGACGAAAATGCTAAGATTTTAAACATTTTAGAAAATATAAAACTTTTCCAAAAACCTTATAAAGTTTTCAACTTTTTGAAACTTTTGAACTATGAAAAAGTATAAACTTTAAAAATTTTTCTCATTCCAGAAAAGTTTGAAAAATTTTCGCAATAATTCAAAAATTTTCAGTTCCCAGATATTTTCAATCTGAAGTATATTGAATATAGCAGTAATTTTTAACGATTTTTATATTTTAAGACTTCTAAAATAAAAAAATTGATGAAAATCCAAAAGCATGGAAAATATTTGGATTTCTTAAACTTTAGCATTCGATTTTTATTAATTTACAATTTTACATAAATGTTTAATTTTCTCCAACTTTCAACTACTAATTCATTTTCAATTTTAATCTTTTGAATTTTGGATAGCGATTTAAATTTTAAATTCAGAATAAGAACTTGTATAATTCTTCGAATGATGAAATTTTTAAAAAATAAAAAACTTTATAAATATTTGGATTTTAAAACTTCCAAATTTTATTTTTCGAATTTTGAATTTTTAATCAATTTCCATTTTTTTATGACAATTGATAATCAACTGCTAATTGTGATTTTAAAAAATTTTATTTCAAATTTCGATCCAAAATATTAAAATGAAAACGTAGGAAAATGTACAAACTTTAGAAATTTTAAAACTTCGAGTTTTTGGATATCCCGAATTTGAAAACTCTAGAAACATCAATGTTGAAAATTTTTGACATCTTAAAGAATTTCGAAAATTATGATACTCCGGAAATCCTCGTACAGTTTTTAATTTTTCAAAACTTGAATATCGAAAAAATAGAAAATTTAGTTAAAATTTCAATATTACCGAAAATTTTTTTGAAAAATCCGGAAAAAATCAAAAAAAAAAAAAATTCAGTTTTTTTTAATTTTCTGGATATCTTCAATTTCAAATCTAAAATACGTTGAAAATGTCGGTAATTAAAAAAGATTTTAAAATTATAAAAATTTTAAAAAGAATGAAACTTTTGAAAATTCAAAAACTTGGTAATTTTTTGGATTTCTGTAACTTTAAAATTCGATCTTTTCGATTAAAAATTTTTTATTTGATTCTTCTGTTCAAACAGTTTACTGAAGTTTTTGCACAAAACACCCGTAAAAGTTCCCGTAAGTTTCGGGTTCTGAAGAGCGCCAGGGCATTAAATGTTCACCAAAGTTAATATTCGTATCGAAATTCGAATCAGAGATCGTTTCATTATACCCTATTTTGTTGTGTTTCGAATTTTGTAAAAAAAAACGAATAAAATAGAACTCTCATCGAAGAGCTATTTCATTATTAAATAAATTGCTAAAGTTTTTCAGGATAAACGAGTTTTAACTGTAGAAGCAAACTTAGTTTACCATCAAATTAATCATCACTGTATTTATTCGAAAAGCTCTATAAAAAAATTACACGATAAATAATTTTAATTTGTACTGGATTCCATAAAATTCACTGAAAAAATCACTCGGTGAATTATAACAATAGCACGATTAAAATTTTTAAAAAATAAAAAACCAATTTCCTTTCAGTGTCTTTCAATTTTTATTAAGCAGTTCACAACTGCCATTTTTGGTTTTTAAAACTGTTAATATCATCAAAAAAGTCTTTTGCACTAATTCTTCGCATTCGCTAATAAATAGCTCCTCGATTTAAATTATACTACATTCTTACAATAGAAATGCAAGCCACGGTTGGTCAAAACGGAAATGCAAGATAAGGGTTTGACAGAAACTAAGCAAGAACCTTCAAAAAGAAATAATTTTGTCATAATCCCTAAAATTTCCAGTAGTTGAGAAAATTATACCTAAATCACTCTACTTTAACCTAGAGAAAGAGAATATTTTAAGACGACTCGGAAGGCATTCTCTTTTTGTCCTTCTTCCTCTCATTTACTTTCCATTCTATGCACCTCTCTCCCACTACAGTAGCTTCCGAGTCGTCTTAAATTGAAAGTGCACCGAACAATCAACAAAATTTTTTCAAGTTTCATTAATAAAAAAAAAAAAAACAATAATAACAACTTTTGGATTTCGAAAATAACCTTCTTAATCCATTGTCAGGTGTATCGCAAATCATATTATAAAGTTATTCTCAAAATCCAAAAATTATCATTATTGTTTTTTTCAATGAAAATTAGTAGCGCTAAGGATCTACGAATGTTTTCCGCGAAAAATGGTGTCAATCTGACCAGAGGCAACCGAGATATCGCGATTTCTAAATTTCGTTCCGTTTTAATTTTTCGCCGCTACGCAACCGAGCGTCGCTAGTCATCCCCTCCCTTGCCTACTAGGATACAAGGTCACGTGGTTATCGCGTTATGCTCGGTGCACCTTCAATTCTGAATACAGGGCCGGACTTAGGTTTGTGGGGGCCCGGGGTCAGAGAATGGTGGTTTTCTTCATTTTTTTTTATGTCATCAAATATATTTTTTAGGAATTCTCATTAACTATTGTGTTTTATCATTGAAAGCTGGTTTTTTTTCTCATCCAAAGTACATAAAAAGTCTTCGACAGATATTTTAACACTCCTGGTGGAGGCCCCCCTTAAATCCGGCCCTGATCATTTAGAAAAGAACAAATTGAGGTTTCCAGCCCCGAATTCGTTGAAAATTTTTCGCCAATCATTCAAAATATCGGTTCTTGCGTAGTTTTCACTCGGGTAAACCCTTGATCGAACCAATGATTGATTAACAACGACGTCGAATGAGGGAAAATAATAATGTACAAACCCGCGCGAGGCATAAAAACGTAAACATCGAGAGGCGCAGCGCGACGATAGCGCGCTGTAACGTCCCGTAACGCCGTGTGTAATACGAAAATAAACGGCCTATCAAATGGCTCCTACGTGCTCGAGTAAATCCCGAAAGCGTGAAAAATCTTGTTTTTTAAACCAGCTTTATTAGGGCTGTTGGCGGTTTGTCCCTCTTGCAGCGTTCCTTGCAACAGCGGCGATGAGCCCTGTGTTGCGCACATCCACGCGCATCGTCAAATCAGGGCCGGACAACGAAAAAAGAACAAAAAAGAAAGAAGAAAAAGAATAGTAGTCGGAGTGTCTAACGGATCCACGGAAATTTTTTGGTTACGAATCGCAATATACAGATATGTATTTTATTTGCAGAAAGTCGAAAAAAAATTGCACAGATATCATTGTTTTTTTTTTGTTTTTGTTTGGTTTAGCATTTTTTAGCGCCTAAAGCTCAAAAACGCTTGGCTTGAGAGGTAATAGTCAAATAAAAAAAAAATTGGTTTTGATACTTTTCATTTCAGAAAAGTTTGAAAATTGTTACACAAAATGATATTTCACAAACATACCAGTAAAACTTTTAATTTTTTTTTACAGTTCGTATTTCAAGAGATAATTGAATAAAAAAATTTTTGGTTTTGGGTGGCTTTCGAAGTAGTTCAAAAGATACAGGAGATCAAAGTGCCACCATATGTTGCTTTGCACCACAGCAAGGTTAGTATAATTGAACAAATTCCATAATATCCGTTAAGGACAGATACGGATTTAGAAATTTGTAGCCCCTGAGCAGTTTCAAAAATTGCCACCTCTAAAATGAATATAAATATAAAAATTGTAAATATGTTAAAATTTGGAAAATTTGGAAATTTAGATGTTTTGTACAACTGAGTAATTTCGAAATTTGCGTTGTTTAGAACATTTTGGCCAATTTTGTTATTCTATTCAAATTTCATAAAATTTTCCAACTGTAGGAATATTGTAAATTATTATTATAATTTTGAAATATCCAGGAAGACTGATATTCTTCAAATTGACTAAATTTTGTGAAATTCAAACATTCAAGCAATTTTTAAAACTGTAGAAGTGCGATTGATGAGGGAAATTTAAAAAGTCAGACATTTGTCTGACATGAGTCAGTAAATCATTTTTATGAATATCATTCATATTCTGCAATGATTACCGAAATTAAAAAATTTTGTCACGTTTACAATATTTTTCAAACGATAGGACTTTTGTTGAATTCATAAATTATTGATAGTTCAAAAATGCTCAGAATTGAAAATTTTTAAAATACATGGAAATTTGAAGCGTTCTGAAAATTCAAGATAAAAAATGGTCGACAAAATTTATTGAAAAGTATAACAGAATTCAGAAATTATGAAAATAAAGGTGTTCCGACAATTTCAGCAATTTTACTTCGAAAATTTCAGTTATTTCGAAAATTTCGTTAAAATTTGAAAAATGTCGAAAATTTTAGAAATCGCAAAATCTCATTTTCATAATTAAAATCCAGAATCTTCAATAATTACTTAAATTCAGAATATTTTTAAACGATAGGACTTTCGTAAAAATTATAAATTATCAATATTTCAAAATTTTAAGATTTATGGAAATTATAAGCGTTATGAAAGTTTGCAACAAAAATAAGTCGATAAAATTTGTGGATAAGTATATAAAATTTTCGAAATTACGAAAATAAAGATGTTTCGAAAATTTCAGCAGTTTTACTTAGAAAATTTTAGCTATTCCGAAAATTCCGTTAAAACTTGAAAAATGTCGAAAATTTTGTACATGTCACAATGATTCCCGTCCATTTTCCCGAATGCAGTTTCCCGTCAGCACTTCTCCCGACAGACTATGTTCACGACAAGAATCCTATGATTGAATTGAGTCATATTTTTCCCGACAGACTGTTTCCAAAAAAAAAAAATATTCTTTTTTTAATCAAAGAAGACATGCTTTTACAATAAATTTTATTATTTTGATTGTTTGACCGTAAATTAACATTGTTTACTTATTATTTATTTTAAAAAATTTTAAATTAGAAAATAAGTTCATTAAGAAAAAAAATTATAACTTTTGAAAACTTTTTAGAAAAACTGATCCAGTACCAGTATATTCATTTATTTATCACTATTTATTAATAATATTAATAAATATTATTATTATACTATCGTTACACTATAATTATTATTCTAATTTCCAAATGCCCTAATACAATTTTTTTTTTCCCATGCATCCGTAAAAAAGGCCACTTTATTTCTATGGAATGCGGGAACAAAAGCCTCTTTTTAGAGTACTCGGAAATCAGCGGGAAATATCAACAAAAACCCTAGGAAACATTCATAAATCACGGATCAGGCAACTTTCTTCCCTGTGATCCGGGATTTATG
>JAPYZL010191003.1:0-10579 GCA_030522825.1 Platygaster orseoliae | reverse complement strand
AAATTGACTAAAACTGCTGGAAACGTTCTTAGGACGTCTCATACTAATTAAAAACATAAAAAAAACATATGCTTAGAAAAAAAGGAATGGAGTCTATTAGTAAATTTATCACTAATGTGATTCATGACATTTTCACTAACCACATTAGTAGTTTCAAATTCTACTACTCAATTAGTGGAATTTTTTAAGTGAAAAATGAATTAATAGATTCTCGCTATTTCAAAAAGTAATTTGATGGTCGACGATCAAATAAGTAAAATTCAATAAATGTGACCGAATATTTAGTGAATATTCTATGTATGGAAGGAACTAACTTTTTCTTTCACTTTCTAAACAAATTAAAATAGTATACCAATAACCATTTATGAAGTAAACACATTCCAAGTTGGTTTTATTAAGATTATATTCCATTTTCCGTGTTTGTAACATGTATTTGTAAATTTCGCTTTTTAAATTACACGTGCTTTCATTCTGGCGGAATTTCTACTAAAATTTGAAAGTAGTAATTCACTCATTTCTTTAGTCATAACTTACTTATTCAATTAGTAAGCTCAATTAGTGATTTTTCACTAATCCTTAGTGGCTCAATTTTCTCTTTTTCAATTAGTGAAATTCCCCTAATAATTAATATTTTTGTACTAATTCAAATCGAGAGAGTTGATTGTCGAATTCTGGGAATGTTTCAGGCTTATTGTTATCACGGCTCGTGTCGCACGCATAATGACCAATGCAGGTTACTTTGGGGCCCGACCGGGGCCTCATCAGACGCTCAATGCTACATGCAAAATAACAGAGGCAATCCATCTGGGAATTGCGGTTACAACAGGATAGACCAACAGTACACAAAATGCGACGAAGAGTAAGTCATTAAATGATTTTTTTAATGTGGAATATTCAGAAGCGTTTTTCGAAAAACGAAGAAAGGATAAAAAATACAAAAGTCTACAGTATTTTGTTAGTTAAGATCGAGTGATATCGAAAATTTCAGAATCAAATTTTTCGAATTTGGCTTTGAGAATTATTTTCATTATAAGCAGAGTGACCGAAAATATGCATTTGCATATTGCATGTTTCTTTTACATATTTACTCAGTTTCAACTTATTATGCATGTTCTGCATATTTTTAAGTAACGATTAAGTATTTTGTGCATTTTTATTGCATGTTTTGCAGATTTTGAAACAACGGAAGGTTTAAATATTCCGATAGAATTATTTGAAAATTATTTTTTATGTACAGAGTGACTGAAAATATGCATGAACATATTACATGTTTATTTTACATATTTATGCAACCTCAGCGTAAATAATACATATTCGGCATATTGTTTAGTAACTACATTTAGAATCCTTTATTTTCTAGCTCAAAAATAACAATAATCCTAGTTGTACAAGAATTTTTTTTGTCAATTATATAAATGATTGCCTAGGATAACGCAAAAAATAAAATTTTGAAAAATTGTTTTAACTACGTGATTAATGAAAAAAATGCCATGAACAAAAATGCTATATTACAATTTACAAAAATACTGAATATGTTTTAATAATCAAAAAGTATGTAGAGATAATATTATCAAAAATTTATTACTCTTTGAATCCTATGAAACATATAATTCTGTGAATTCATATAGAATACCATAAATACACAACAAAATTCTGAACATTTTCTAAATACTATTAAAATAGAAACGGGAAATCAGCCGTGTGAACTTAGCACCCCGAAATGTGAATTTTCGAAAAATTGTTTTTTCGTTTGATTGTCCACTCTTGTCCAGCAAAAAACTTTTCTTGTCCACATTTCGTTTAAGAAAAAATCAAAAAATCAGAAAGAAGGCCCAGCACCCCTAACTCGAAAAAAGGCCGTAAAAACTAATAGGTTTGATTGTCCAATAGATGTCCACTAGTGTCCAGGAATTTTTTTTACATGTCCAGCCTTTGCTGTTCTTACGAGAAATCCTATCACGGAGAGGATAAGAAAAGGGAATGAAGTAAGACATAGATGCTTCTTCACAAATTTTCTTCAAACATCACAACGTTCTTTATAAATAAAAATAAAAGTGATAGCAAGTTATAATGTATCATCTTTATAGTTCAATACTCTGAATAGTTTTCATCAATTTATCTATTATATTATATTATATTATAATATATTATCAATTATATCTAATATAATATATTAGATATACTAACTTATATTATATCTAATATATAAATTGATATATAGATATATTTATCTATTATATCAATTTATCTTATTATAGCTATATATTTGCTATATATATCATATATAGCTCGATGTCGAGTCACACCCCGGATTTTTAATTTTATAAAAAAAGATATTTGCACAAGAGCACATGATTTTTTCTTTATGTTTTCTTCAAACACGTCATTAGCACATGACTATGAAAGGCTCGCCTTAACTCTTGGAGCCTTCGTTCCTAGTCCGGGGTGTAGCTCGATGTCGAGTTACACCCCGGATTTTTAATACTATAATTATGATCATTATCAATTTATATTATATTATATTATATATAATACAATTATAATTTAATTAAATTAATTACATTTTATTATTTAAATTATGATATAATTATATTACATCAATTTATATTTTTATCAAATTATATTACAATCATTATCTTTTGAAGGTAGACAATTTTTTTTGCCGGTCATGACTGGACATTTGATGGACAATTAAATGAAAGAAAAAAATTTTTTAAATCGCATTTACTGAATATCTTATTAGCAAATTATAAACAATCGCGATAACAAATAAACAAAGGGTGGACAAGTAAAAAAAATGCCTGGACACTAGTGGGCATCTATAGGACAATCAAACCTATCAGTTTTTACGACCTTTTTTCGAGTCAGGGGTGCTAGGCCTTATTTCTGATTTTTTGATTTTTTCTTAAACAAAATGTGGACAAGAAACATTTTTTGCTGGACAGGAGTGGACATTTAATGGACAATCAAACGAAAAATAAAAATTTCGAAAATTCACATTTCGGGGTGCTAACTTCACACGGCTCGGGAAATCGATATAAAAGATACTGAATTGACTCAAACTGTCAAAATCGCTGAAATTTTCAAAACTACATATTCGAATTCCAAAAATCTGTGTAAAATACTGCACAAATTCCTAAAAAGTCGGTCAAAATTATCAAAATCGTTGAAATTTTCAATATTAGAGCATCTAATTCTAAAAACACTATCAGTTGTAATAGGAATAAAGATGAAGATACTCTTTATTATTGCATATTTTTCATGTTTTTGGAGCATATCATGCCATTTTTTCGTGCGTATTTTTGGTCGCTCTGATTATAAGTAATGTTATTATTTTCCTATTTTTTAGACATGTGTTCTGTGGCATGCTTCACTGCAAACATTTGAACGAGAAACTTGAGTTTGGGATGGAGCACGTGGCAACTTTAAGTCACTCGTTCATCAACAGCGAAGGAAAAATTATTCCATGTCGCACTGCTATGGTTGATTTGGGCCTTAACCAGATAGATCCGGGTCTGACGCCTGATGGAGCTAAATGTGGACCAGGAAAGGTAATATAATTTTATAATATATAAATTATATATAATTTTATATTTTAATACATAATTTAATAAATAATTGTATATAATTTAATATATAATATATATTTTATTATTAATTTTAAATATAATTTATATTATTCAATTTTATATTAAGGTAATATAATTTTCATCAACCGATTTCAAACTTTTATAAAATTCAAGAAAAATTTGTAATCAGTAATTAATGAAAATTTTATGACAATCGTCCTTTTCATGTTAGATTCACTTCCCCAGCTTTTTTTTCTTTAGTGAATTCTTTACTGATTATCTACAAGTAAGTATGGTTTTGTTTTTCATAGATGTGCGTGAATCAAACGTGCACTTCAATCGAAAGTTTACGACTTGGCGGAAAGTCGTGCCCTAATAACTGCAGTGGAAACGGTGTATGCAACAGTTTAGGCCACTGCCATTGTAATCAGGGTTTTCAACCTCCGGATTGCGTTGAACCTGGGTTCGGAGGATCTGAGGATAGCGGCCCTGCCGAAGATCCTAATGGTAAAAATGATTATATCATGTTATTTATTTATTTACAGTATAGCAGCACAGTCTTACGGAATTTTATGCTATACAGAAAAATAAATGCAGTATTTTTTGAATCGTCAAAGATTATCGAGTTATTCAACTTATTTATTTACTATTATTATTATTATTTATTCGCCAATCAATGCTTAAGTTTTGAGGGATTTTATTTTTAAATTCATAAAAATACCAAAAAATATACAAACACTAGAAAAATACTAGAAGTGATGAAAATCTACGAAAGAACTGTTTTTTGAAGGATAAAAACGAATATTTAAGATCTATAAAACTTGGAATTCCAAAGGATCAAATTCTAGGAAAAATTTATAGCAATGTAGAGAAAAACTGGAAATCGACGGAAACATAAATAAATGGCATATTACATTATAAATATTGAAAAAAAATACGAAAATACAAGAAATTTATGAAATACTAAAAATCGAAAAATAAAACGATACATATGAAAATATTAAGAATACATTAAAATTTGAATTTCAGTGTATCGAATTCGGGGAACCTTATAACCATCCAGAACAATACCTAAAATTTTTGAAATATACTGACAAATCCTTCACAGTTTCTTAAATACGAAAGAAATGCGAGAAACGCAAGAAATCAATTAAGGGGGGGGGGGTTAAGGGATAACTTGAAACAAAAAACACTTTTTTCGCTGTTTTTTTACGGAGATACAGCTCAAGCAAGTTTATTCAAATTTTTTTTTAATTATAAAGCATCATCTAGAGAATATTTTGTTAAATTTTTGTAATTAAATATTGAAAAATAAACCGGTGACAGAGCGTTTCCCAAAACGCCTTTTTGAAAACACGTTGTACGGTGAACACGATAACTCGGCGTAGAATTATCGGAAATCAAAAAAGTTGGTCAATTTACTTAAAGTGAGAGTTCATTCTCCCCCCTCAATCGTTAGAAAGTTATTATTTTCGTTTTCCAACAATTCGTGGTCTATTGAAGCAAAAAACGAGATTTTGCGCTATATTTTCCGCCATTTTTTAAGTGAAAAACCACTTAAATATACAAATATAAAAAAAATCAAAAACTTAGGGGGGGAGGCATTTTATACCAAGAAAGTATGTTCCAAGTTTAAAAAGAATCGGTCGAGTAGATTTTGCAGAATCATGTTCACAGACTCAAAAAATTGGTTTTCAGAAAAACGCGTTAGCAGTTTGTTTATTTCTCAAAAAATTTGAAGAAAACATTTTTTTGTGACTTACATTGAATCATCAATTGATTTGACATTGTGACACAACATTTTCGAAACGTTAAACTTCAAGAAAACGTAAAAAAAGAAAATCGATTTTCTGAATCTGCTTATCCCTTACCTCCCCCCTCCCCCCCTTAAAACTCGAACTCTGTAAACATATAATGTTCTCAAAAATTTATAGAACTTTAATATTATTACCAGAAAATACTAGAAAATTTTGTACGTGACACAAAATACAAAATTTTAGAAATCCATAAAATACTTGAAATTTGTGTTGATATGACTGTATTTACTCAAACATTAATAAAATTATTAAAAAATTTTAGAACTTTGATTTCGAGAAAATTTATAACAATCAACAACAACACAGAAAATTTATCAAAATACTGCAATATCTTTCAAAATTTGATAAATAACAAAGAAACGCGGGAAATACAATAAATAAATCAAAACTCAAACACTGTACAGAATACCAGAAAATACTAGAAAATTTTGTACAAAACATAGAGTATAAAAATTTAAGAAATCCACGAAATACTTGAAATCTGTGTTGATATTGTATTTACTCAAGCATTTATAAAATTATTGCAAAATGTTAGAACTTTGATTCCTAGAAAGTTTATAGCAATCAACACCAATACAAAAAATTTATAAAAATTTTCCGTCAATTCCCCTTATTCCCCGTCAATTCCCATTATTTCCCGTCAATTCTCATCCTAAGAATATTGCATAAACAATATAAAATATAAAACTAAAATAACAAACATCAATTCCTTTATTCCCCGTCATTTTCTGTCAATTTTTGTTATTTCCCCTCAATTTCCATTATAAAAATATTGCATAAACAATAAATATTGTAAAAAAATGTTAACTGTTACTTTTATTATGTATAAATAAAAAAAATGTTATTTGTTGTTATTTATATTACATATAAACTATGTATTTCCTACTTATTAGCTGTTTTTTTATCTGTATTAAAAAAAGTATTTTTCAATAATCTTACTTCATTTTTAATCTAATTTGTTTAACTTTAAAAAAATACATCTAATACTTTAACTCCCGTAGCTTAAATAAACTTTCTATATACTTTACTTCTCTTTTAATTTTTATTAACTTTGAATAAATTATTTATATAATTTCCTTATATACAATTAAAAATTTATTTATTTATTCTTTCAAAACTTCTCCACCCTGCAATAATTTATCCAGATTTATTTTTTCTTCCAAAACTTATATTTTTTTCTCTACTAGTCCTTTTTTTGGTCCATCTTTTGATTTATGGTTTATTTTCACATTTTTTCAAAACAGAAATTTTTTTATTAATTTAATGTTATTATTATTGATTTTGAAATGACAAAAAAATGTATATTTATATAACAAATCAATACCATCATCTTTTAAAAATTCGCCAATTAGTTTTATCTTCCTTCCTCTTGGAAGTTCATTGTTTTTGTTCAAATTCTTTATTTTAACCAAAATTTTGAATTAACTATCTGTTACTGAATCCAAATATGAATTTCCTTTTTTTTCTTCTTTTCCAATTTTACAATAAATTGATCCATCTATTTCCGAAAAAATCACAATTTATCAATACTTTTCACTAATCTTTATGCAAACATTAATGATAATTATTATTAAACATTAATGTGTACATAGATAGAAATCATTCAAATTTAAAGTTTGGCGAAATTGAGAGATTTTGATAATGTTTTTATATTTTTTAAACTTAAAATTTTTAAATTTTAAATTTAAATAATGTCAAAAAATGCTCTTTCATTTACAGCGAGAAACAACTTCATCACCGCCATGTACATAATATTCTTTGGCGTGCTGCCGATGTTCGCCCTGGTCTCGCTCGCTGTGTGGTACGCGCGCAATAATCTTGGGCCTCAATGGAAAAAGGGTCCACTTTCCACGTACGTATCGAGTGCAGAATGCTTAAGGCCGCGAAAGTCCCGAAAACCGGATTTCATGAAAACCAAAATGTCCACGATTTCCAAGCCTGAAATCACGCGTACGAACCTCGTGTCCACGACGAATCCCGAGGCAATAAGCTGCAGCAGCAGTATCGAGCCACGCTCCTCGATGCTGCTGGCCGAGGCGATTTCCAAAAATTTCAAGGGCCTGACTGTTAGGACGAACCTCGATTTTCCCATCGCGGATCGGGGGGAATCTGCGACCACGCCGAAAACGGCGGACGCCCTCGTGCGCGAACAAGCGCTGTTTTACGAAAAAACCCCTCCGCCCCCGCCCGCTGTGGCGTTTTATGCGAAAAAAGCCCCGATACCACCACCGCAGAGCGCGAAGCCGAAATTTTGAAACTCTTTTCGGGATAGATAATGGCAGAGTGTCTATTGTGATTATTGGGCTCGAGAGTTATTTGGAAATGTGAGGTTCCTGTTTCATAATTACTGGGCACTTTTGGGAAAACATTTTTTACATTTTTACAATATCGCGTAATGATTGATACGTCCCTTGTGGGAAAAAAATTAGAAAATTTTGGAGTTTTGCCTTGGTTATCGTAATTTTCATAATTCATAATAAGTAATTCGTAATTAAACCATGATTCGTAACAATTAATTCATTATAATGAGTTTTTATGATTCAGAGTTGAATGTGAAAACTATGAAAATTACGAAAATCATAGAATATTTTCGTAATTCATTATAAATCATTTATAAATTATCCACAATTCATCATAATGAGTTTTCATCATTCAGAATAAAAAATGAAAACTATCAAAGTTACAGGAAGTATGAAATCTATGAGAACTATGAAAAATTTTCATAATTCATAATTATTTTTTTAAAATAATATCTAACATAATTATTAAGTAGGTAATTCTTACTAATTTTATGAGTTCGTAATAATCCGAATTGCTAGGGTCTTTTGAGAAAATTTTTACATTTTAACCGTATCGTGTAACGATTGCGAAAAAAAATTATAAAATTTTGCAGTTTTCTCATAGTTTTCACAGATTTGTAATGGTTTCATCATATTTTTTTCGACATTTTGGTAGTTTTCATAATTCATAATAAATAATTCATAGTTATAAATTTCTATCACTCAGAATAAAATATGAAAGTTCTGAAAATTACGAAAATTATCTATGAAATTCATCTACTACAAAACATTTTCATTATTCATTGTAAATAATACATTATAATTAATTCACAATAATTATTTTTCATTCTTCAGAATAAAAATTGAAAACTAATAAAATTACGAAAAGTATGAAATTTATGAGAACTATAAAAAATTTTAATAGTTCATAATTATTAAGTAATGCATAATAATTTTATGAATTCGTGATAGTTTCAATTATTAGGCTCTTTTAGAAAAAATTTTCTAAATTTTACAGTATGGCGTAACGATTGATACGTCCCTTGTGGAAAAAAAAAATTAGAAAATTTTGAAGTTTTGTCTTAGTTTTCGTAATTTTCATGATTCACAATAAATAATTCGTAATAAAGACATAATTCATAATAATTGATTCATAATAATAAGTTTTTATGATTCAGAATTAAATATGAAAACTATGGAAATTACGAAAATTATAAAATTTGTGAGAACTATAAAAAATTTTTGTAATTCATTATAAATAATTGATAAATTATCCACAATGCATAATAATGAGTTTTAATCATTCAGAATAAAAAATAAAAATTATCAAAGTTACGGAAAGTATGAAATCTATGAGAACTATGAAAAATTTTAATAATTCATAATTATTAAGTAATTCTTAATCATTTTATGAGTTCGTAATAATTCAAATTTCTACGGTCTTGTAGAAAAAATTTTTACATTTTTACCGTATCGTGTAGCAATTGCGAAAAAATAATTATAAAATTTTGAAGTTCTCTCATAGTTTTCACAGTTTTATCATAGTTTCCTCATATTTTTCTCGAAATTTCGGTAGTTTTCATAATTAATAATAAATAATCCGTAATTATGAATTTTTACCATACAGAATAAAATATTCAAGTTATGAAAATTACGAGAATCATCTATGAAATTCATCTACTATAAAACATTTTCATTATTCATTGTAAATAACCCATTATAATTAATTCATAATGATCATTTTTCATAATTTAGAATATAAAATAAAAACTATTTAAATTACCAAAAAGTATAAAATCTATAACTATAAAAATTTTAATAATTCATAATTATTAAATAATGCATTATAATTTTATGAATTCGTGATAACCGCAATTATTGAGCTCTTTTAGACAAATTTTGAAGTTTTTCCTTAGTTTTCGTAGTTTTCATAATTTATAATAAATAATTCGTAATTAAACTATAATTCGTAATAATTAATTCATAATAATGAGCTTATGATTCAGAATTAAATATGAAAACTATTAAAGTTACATAAATTATAAAATTTGTGTGAACTATAAAATATTCCTGTAATTCATTATAATGAGTTTCCATCATTCAGAATAAAAAATGAAAACTATTAAAGTTAATGAAAGTATGAAATCTATGAAAATTTTAAAAAATTTTCATTATTCATAATTGTTAAGTAATTTGTGATAATTTTATGAGTTCGTAATAATCCCAATTTCTATAGGGTCTTTTAGACATAAAATTTTACATTTTTACCGTATCATGTAACGATTTCGGAAAAAAATTATAAAATTTTGAAGTTTTCTCATAGTTTCCTCATATTTTTCGCGAAATTTTCGTAGTTTTTCTATGGTCATGATAGTTTTCGTAGTGTTCATGTAGTTTTCATAATGCATAATAAATAATTCATACTTATGAATTTTTATCATTAAGAATAAAATATGAAGGTTCTGAAATTTACGAAAATTATCTATGAAAATCATCTACTGTAAAAAATTTTTATAATTCACTGTAAATAATCCATAAAAATCATTTAATAATAATAAGTTTCAATAATTCATAATAAAAAATGAAAACTATCTAAATAAAAATAAGTATGAAATTCATTAGAACTATGTAAAATTTGCATAATTCATAATTATTAAGTAATGCATAATAATTTTATGAATTCGTGATAACCCCAATTACTAGGCTCTTTTAGAAAAAATTTCTTTCCCATGCATGTGTAAAAGTGGCTACTTCGTTTTTATGGAACGCAGGAACGAAGTCCTCTTTTTGGAGTACTCGGAAATCAGCGGGAGTTATCACAGCAAACGAGAAAATATTGAGCGTATTCAAAGTCTTCGTCGTTGAATACAGCTCTATTACAAATTTGGCACTTTTGGATTCATCGTTCGTGATT
>JAPYZL010190991.1:0-15299 GCA_030522825.1 Platygaster orseoliae | reverse complement strand
GACCAATAGAAAGTGTACTCCAGCATACCCTGCCGCTCTCCCCTCAACAGCCCCGTCCCCTCTCGATTACACTCCGTCCCTATATTCCTTCGTCCATGATTATCACTCGTTGTTTATTCAGCTCCTCGCTCATGCCTCCTGCAACGGAAAAACTTAAACAAGTCTAGATCGGTTTTTTCTTGTGGTCAGTGGTGGTTCTAGGATTTGACTTTGGGAAGGGCTATAATGCATCATTGAATTTTTTGTGAATATAATAACCAGTGGCGTAACTACACTTGCTTTGGATATGTTCCACTCTGGAAAATTGGCCCCCTACCTTTATAGACACTTCTCAAGATGTCACGTTTAAAATTCTAAGACACTTCCAAGTGTCTTATTCGAAATTCTTAGACATTCTCTAATATCCAAGACACTTGCTGAAGTGTCTTATTTAGAATTTTGAGACACTTTAATGTACCTCATTCAGAATATTGATATACTTTTAAATTTCCAAGACACTACTTAGGGTATTTTATTGGAATTCTAATACAATTTTAAACTTCTAAGACACTTCTTGAAGTGTCTTTTTCAAAATTTGCACATACTTCAGAAAGAGCCTTATTTGAAATTTAAAAACCTCTTGAAGTACCTTGATTGAAATTCCAAAACACTTTTAAACATCTCAGACACTTTGTCACAAAGTGTCTTTTTCAAAGGTCCAATATATTTAGAAATATTGTCCAAAACACTTCTCAGGATGTCTTATTTGAAATTCTAAGACACTTAGAAGTTTCTCTTTCAAAACTCTTTGACACCCTCGAATATCCAAGACACTCCTCAAAGTGTCTTATTTAAATTTCAAAGACACTTCAATGTGTCTTATTCGGAGTTATAAGGAACTTTTAATTTCCAAGAAAATTCTAAAAGTGATTTATTTGTATTTCCAGAAACTTTCAAACGTCTAAGACACTTTAGAAAGTGTCTTATTCGAAATTCGAGGGCTTTTTTTAGTATCTTTTTCGGAATTTCAAGACACTCTTAAATGTCTTAATCTCCTATCAAGTGTCTTTTTAAACTTCCCAGATATTCAGAAAGCACTTCTCAAGATGTCTTATTTGAAATGTCTGTTTCAAAATTCTTTGACACTCTCGAATATCCAAGACACTCCTCAAAGTATCTTATTCAAATTTCAAAGACACTTCAATGTGTCTTATTCGGAGTTATAAGGAACTTTTGAATTCCCCAAAAGTCTTCTAAATGTGATTTATTTGTATTTTCAGACACTTTTAAATGTCTAAGACACTTTAGAAAGTGCCTTATTCGAAATTTGAGGACTTTTTGTAGTATCTTTTTCGGAATTTCAAGATACTCCTAAATGTCTTAGTCTTATCAAGTGTCTTATTCAAACTTCAAAGATATTCAGAAACGTCTAAAGCACTTCTC
This sequence comes from Platygaster orseoliae, assembly GCA_030522825.1. Taxonomy (NCBI): domain Eukaryota; kingdom Metazoa; phylum Arthropoda; class Insecta; order Hymenoptera; family Platygastridae; genus Platygaster; species Platygaster orseoliae. The sequence goes on along the minus strand of JAPYZL010190991.1, from coordinate 13,877 downwards.
AAGATGTCTTATTTGAAATTCTAAGACACTTTGAAGTGTCCTATTCGGAGTTTTTATACACTCTCTAATATCCAAAACACTTATCGAAGTGTCTTATTTCAATTTCTAAGACACTCGAATGTGTCATATTCGGAATTCCAAGACACTTGTTAACGTCTAAGACACTTCTTGGTGTGTCTTCTTAGAGCCTTGAAGGCACTTTTCGAAGTCTCTTTGACACTTTAGAAAATGCTTCATTTGAAATTTTGAAACCTTTTAAGGTATCTCTTTCAAAATTCTTAGACACTTCTCAAGAAGTCATATTTGAAATTCTAAGACACATCGGAATGTTTTATACGGAATTTTTAGGCTCTCTCGAATATTTTAGACACTCCTTAAAGTGTCTTATTTGATATTCTAAGACACTTCAATGTATCTTTTTCGAAATTCTAAGACTCTTTTTAATTAACAAGACACTTTAAAAGTGTTTTATTCAAATTCCAAGACACTTTAAAACGCCGAAGACACTTTTTGAAGTGCCTTATAGAAAAAATCGAAAACATTCTCTTGATTTCACAATACGATGTGAATTTTTGCGTTACATAATTTGATATATATATATATATATATATATATATATATATATATATATATATATAAATCTTAGTATCTGAAATATATTATATGAATTGAAAAACTTATGGTAAAAGGTAAAATATTTCATTCAATCTTTCACTATACACCAATAATAAATCCTCCTGTCTACTAGTATAGTAAAAACTACAATTAATGTAGTACAATTTGCATTCTGTAGATTTATCACATTTTCTGATATCATGTTGTAACGACTGTCATACATATTGTAATTTGTACAGCGTAACAATTATTAGTAGGTATAAAATAGTTTAATAATTTTCAAAAAATGACAAAATTAACTATAATGTTGTAAAACTTACAATATTCTAGTACTTTTTACCATACACATATGGCACTGCATAAAAAATCCTCGCACATTCAATGCAACATCATTGAGCAATCAGCTAAATTTCTAACTCTTAATAATTGTAGAATCATTGATGCATGTACTCAAGCTTTTTAGCAAAAAAATATTATGTGAAATCGATAAATAGCTCAAACACATAAATTCTGGCAAAATTAATATGCAATGTTTGAGTGATGAAAAAAGTGCATTGCTATTGCATTGCTGACGCTTTCATGCATCAAACAAATCATGAAATGTTACGTTATTTTCTGATTCTCTGGCTGATACACAATCAAAAAAAATCCCTTCATTGGGAATATGCAAAGATGTGTAAATAATGGATATATCTTGTTGTGGCAAACATTAATGACCGAAAACACAATTACTATGCAATGGAATTTTACGCATAATGATAACACTCTGGCAACAAAAAAATAAGCCACTGCTTCATAAAAAACTCACTTTGCCAAGTTGTGTTGAAACAGCACATCTTTTTGCTGCTACACCAAATCCTTTTATTTAACGTATAGTGTATGATGGTGTTCTTGATAGACAGGGACTCGTGTAGTGGGAAGGTGGAGGGAGGGGAGGTTGGGTTCAGGATAGACTACGGCCGATTAAAAGTCGAGCAAGGATAATAAATAGGTTACAGGTCGAAATCTCAATCTGCGAACATAGCCCGCGTCGCGGATATAAGGCAGAAGAGAGCGATCACGGTCGGCATGCCTCAAAGAGATCCCTCGGCTCCGATTCAGGGTCCTATCTGTGGATCTGGCCGCGTCTTTTTTGCCTAGCCCACGTAGGCCATTTCGACGAATTTGCTTACCGTGTTCCCTTGTACCGCGACTACTACCAGCCTGCCCCGACGTCTTGATCGGGCCCGAAATTGATTCGTCGTTGATTTTGATCGGCCCAGCGCGCGCCCATAAAATATACCCAGGTTACAATAGCCAACCTCGCTTGCTTCTCTTTTCGTTGATTCCCTAAGCATCGTTGTCGTGTCTTGTCAATCCTGAGATGCGTTCCCAAACTTGACGTCTCGAATTTCCACTCCTTTTTCCTTACTCTTCGTCTAGCTAATTTATTTCTTTAACGTTTTGAGATGAAAAGACGTGCTCAGTGGTTACCGGACGTTCGCTAAAAACGGGAAATTGTTGACATGTTGCAGGCGTGGCAGAGTTGTCATCAGGATGCGCATGTTGCTGCTGCTGAGATTGTTGCTGAGCGCGATCGTGGCGAGCAGCAGCAACGCCATCGGGGTGGAAACCGGAGTGGACAGCAACGATAGGGCCCAAGTGGAAGCCGGCCTTCTCTCTTTACTTGGCCTGGAAAAGCGGCCAAAGCCCCAGCTGCATGACAAGCCTGCCAGCTCGTACGTGCCCGACCAGCTGAAGAGGCTCTACCACCAGCAAAAAACCATAAGCGAGTTGGGAATCGCCAAACCAGGCATCCACGTTCGATCATCCAACACCGTTCGCACCTTCTCTCACGTTGGTAAGACGCATACTGTAAAAAAGTTTCTAAAAAACTTCCTTACGTCATTAATAACTTTTATTGAAAGTCTTGAGAATGACTTCGCAATACAAGTTAGGTCAATGACAAGTTTGATGAAGTTTGAGTTTCCAATTTTTTCTCGTATAATATCTGTCAATCGCTTTTGCCGATCAACTTTCCGACCGAGTCCATTTCCCTCGCCCTCGATTGACGGAAAAACGGAAAACAACATGCCGATATTTTCGCAACAAAGCGTCCTTGGGGGAAACGTCTCAAACGATTGGTCCGGCTCAGCATCGAGCGACTCGAAACCGATTAGCAACTTAATGATTTCATTACGCCGGGAATTACCGATTCAAAGAATTCATAGATCGGCGCGCAATTAAAAACTTGTGCAACGTTTCTCTCGCGGCTTTTTGCACGATTCGTGTCATCTGCCAGGGGCTTTGTCGACCCGTCATTTCTACATCTGTTTCACAAGCAGATGAACTGAATTATATATAAATGACATAAATGAAAATTGACGTTATTTCTCGATTTTCTGCAGTGAGCCTTGAAGCACTGCATTAAATCGAGGTTCTAGTGTAGACTATTTTCTTCTAGTTAACGTTTTGCGTGAAATTCGCGAGTTGGAATTTCAGAGGCTCGCGCCGAGCTGGCTAATTGAGCGTGAATGAAATGTCTCTTTCGTGCAATATACTTATAATTATCTATAAATTGTAAAAATATCCTCGTGATTCATGCGCGTTAGCGTTCGGTTTATGCTAATGATGGGATAACAATAGTTGACACTGCCTTTTCCCGGCACGTCGCGCGTGGTAAACAAAGAAAAAGTCGCACCAGTATAACGCGATGTATAATGATAGTAACGTGATCTGGTCTTGTTTTCTCAGCGACACGAAACGGAGAGAGATCGGGAATTAAAAGAAAAAAATGATGGCCATGATTTTTGGATCATGATAAGGAATTAGAGAGGGAAGTATCAGAAAAATCTAGCAATGATTGAAAATCATTCTTGTTGATAATATCGATAATATGGATGTGAATTCCGTATGTATGTATATAAATATGATAAATATGATCTGAAGGTCGGGAAAGTCATTATCAAACTTCTCTAATTTTCCATAGAATTCACACTTTTGTAAAATAAATTTAACAGCATAATATTCATTGAAATAATGGATGCCCCATATTTGAAAACCCCCCAGTGAACTTGTGAGCTAACAGTGAGCTAACTTTTGAGCTCATTTTGTCCACCCTAAGTCGAGCTCACTGTGAGCTCACTGTTAGCTCACAGTTCACTGACGATGGATTTTTGACTTGATAATCCAGTTTTCCAGGCAATAGATGAGATTCGTTTTCGGTTCAATGATTTTCCACAGTATAAATATTTCAAACATATTTTGAAAGTAGCTAATTAATCGTTTGTTTGAACATTTAATTTAATAGTAATGAGAGAAGTTTATGAGGATCATTTTTCCTATATCTCTACGTAAACACCGCTGGCCACGGATTTTTAATCTGGCGAGTCTATGCACGCACGGGTTCGAATCGCGATGCGGAAATTTTTGTTGTTTTGTTTTTGCCTAATTATGCTGAAAAATGCTCAAAACTAATTGTAATTCTTAATTTTTGGTGTTGGAAATCCAATAACGGGGAAAAAATTGTCAATCTGTTTAACCCAGTGAAACTGTGAGCTAACAGTGAGCTAACATTGAGCTAACAGTGAGCTCACAGTGAGTTCGACTTAGGGCGGAGAAAATGAGTTCAATATTAGCTCACTCTTAGCTCAAAAGTTAGCTCACAGGTTCACTGGGCCCCCAACAACATTTTGAACATTTATGAAAAATTAAAATTGTTTATATCTTGCTTATTCGAGTCAACTTTGAAAAAACCCGCCAGGGTTAGTGTAGGGGGTCTACCAGGAACCTATTTTTGCTACTATTTAGTCAGTGCAAATTTTGGTGTTGCACAGTGTAATGAGTAGTTTTCTACTAATTCAAACTGAGAGTAAAAAATTTAGAAAATTTACTCGAATAAGAAAATTGTGCATATTTATGTCACCAGTGGGCCCAATATACTTGGATTTAATTAGCTGGGCCCAGGTGGAGAACTCAATAAAAATACGAGAGGGGCGGGGGGGGGGAGCGAGAGCTCACTATATCTCTTTCTCCTGGGCCGTAATGGGCCCCAATAAATATGGCCGAAAATATGAGATAACCACGAGATAATATAATAGCTCCTCGGCAACAATGACTCGCTTGATCTCGGTCGCAACCGCGGCCGCGCCGGGGTGGTCTACGCATCAGATAACGCATTACTATACGGCCGCAGCTGCGCATATGTATATATGCGCAATTTGCCGGCGACCCGCAGCAGCGGCCACTCCTTGCGCTTTTTAGATAAAAAAGCCAAGCAAGTTTTTGGGACCCTCTTCTGTTATTTCTTTCTTTCTTTTTTTTTTCCTTTTCACATTTCTTTTCGAGTATATCTTGGCCCGTGCATTTCGTGTTTCGCCCGCTGATAAAGCGGGCCTTTCTTTTTTGCGCTCACTCGAGAGAAAAGCGTTTCACACTTTCGCCTGGAAACGTTGGCAGTTGATCGCCGCGTTTCGAGGCCTCGGAGAGTCAATTTTTTGGGTTTTTTTTTTTAATTTGCCAGAGTCAGAAAATAATGCGACGGTAATTTTATTTATTGTTTTTTAATTATGATTGAAAAAACTTTTACACTAAGGACTGAAAAATGTGAAATTTTTTATCAGATGACTTAAAAAAATTGTTCCACACTAGTCAAGGACCATATTTCATTCAACAATGTGTGGAAAAGTGGCCTTTTCAACATGGCGTTGAACAAAAGAAGTATTAGCTCAGTTGGAAGAGTTCTTGTGCGCGTAATCGAGAAGCCCGGGTTCAAATCCTAGCTTGTATTAAATTTTTTTTTCACCTACAATTCTAAAAAAAAATTTTTATTTATGAATATGGATAAAAATGACAATTAAGAAGATTTCTTGCTAATAATAAACTGTATAAGTCCTTCTCTGGAAGAAATACAAGAGCGACGTATCGAGTACATATTCCTCGACTCTAGTCGCGTTCGGGAAATTAATAAAGCCGCGTAGGCCGCAAAGTGGGTTAACGAACAAACATCGCTATTCGATTTTGTAATATTTTCCCGCTTGATATTCGTGAGCCGCGAAATTGCGTAATTTGCGAAATTGTATAACGCATGAAAGTGCGCGTTACGTAAAGCGTGAAATGTCGCCAAATGCACTTGCAATTACTTGCAATAATAAACATTACTCCCCTTCACAAAAAAAACCTGGTATGGTTATCACGACTATGTAAATAATAAGGTTTGATCGAAATATATTTATGGGTGGTGCAACCATACATAAGGATTACAAAATGTGATTATAGATATTAGGTATTGAAATAATTTTATAAAATAATTATGAGATTTTTTATTTCTGAAACTTGTTTTGATTATTATTACTATACTTTTTTACGAATTCTTGATTCATAAAAAGAAAAAAGTGAAATTTCTCAAACGATGTATTTCTTAGAGAAATCATTTCATAGAGTTCTTTAATTACGAAAAATTAAAAAAATTCATTTAGAATAAATGATACACAAATAATTGTTTATGACAAAATTTTATCAATGAATGTCAACTGAAATTTTCAGTAAACAAATTATTATAATACTTATACACATATATACAGAATTTCCATCGATATTTTTGATTTTACCTATAAAATTCGTAAATAATCGATAATTTTTTTCCCGATATTTGTCATCACTAAATTATGGTCGCGGATTATTGGGCCTCCTCGCTTGTTTTTCGTGTCGTGCGCGTCGCGAGAGATTCGAGCTCGCGGGGCCGGTTTGTCTCTCTCCTCGAGCCCGAGGAATGCACCGGGAATGCCGTGCGCGGCTTCAACAGGTTCTTCGTTCACAACCAAGTTCCCGACCGAATTTTTCGTTTTCATCCATTTCCCAATTTCGCCCCTTGTGTTGCTACAATTTATAACGGGCTCGGAAAGAATATGCGTTTTGGATTTTTCATGTTTCTGAAGTTCCAGATATTTAGTAATAAGTTAAAACAAAAAAAATTGTTCCCGTCAATTATTGAAGTTGAAGTTATGAATATTAATTAATAATTAACAAATAATAAACAAATTTTAGACTCCCGGTCATTTTCCCGAATCCAAGTTCCCGAACGGTCATTTTCCCGAAATGCCATTATTCCGAACGTATTATTTCCAGAATGGCCATTTTTCCGAAAGTATTTTTCCCCGAACGACAATTTTCCCCAAGGTATTATTTTCCGGATTTCGGTTGGAATTTCACTTTTATTTCAATTTTATACATTTATGAATTTCATAAGAAGAGTCTTCAATAAGAAGATTCGTGGTAAAAATTCCAAATTAGGTTTCTTCAGATATAAAATTCAAAGATTTTTTTTCAACAGTTTTTTCTAAAGTTTTTTTCAAAAGGCAATTGTTTTGTAAATGCGTAACCATGGCATTTCTAGACATTAGGCTGATAGGAAAATTTCCCGTTCGGAAAAATTAAAAACCCTTCGGGAAAATAGTTTTTCGGGAAAATGGCCGTTCGAAAAAAAGACCTTTCGGGAAAATGATCGTTCGGGAAAATGATAGTTCGAGAAAAAGGCTGTTCGGGAAAATGGTCGGCAACGCAAATTTTCATTGCACAGTGCAATAATTAAATCAATGGAAACCTTCGAAATTCCAGAGAGCCCAGTGGACGAAAAATTCAAGTCGGCGGACAAGTTCCGACTACTTTTCGACGTGTCGTCGGTGGTGCCGACGGAGACGCTTCACGCGGCGCAGCTGGTGCTGAACCGCGTGCCGTTGCTGAACCAGGAAGGGGGCCGCAACGTCGGGCGACTCCTGGTGTACGACATCCTCGAGCCGGGCGTGAGGTCGACCGGAAAAAAACCGAGTTTGCGCCTCCTGGACAGCAAGCTCGTCAACACTCGGTCCAACGGCACCGTGGATTTGGACGTGGAGCCCGCGGTGCAGAGGTGGCTCGCGGAGGGCCCCAAGCGTAACCACGGCCTCCTGGTGCAGCTCCAGCGCTCGGCCAAGAGCAAGACCAATCATACCCAAGGTCACTTGCGACTGCGAAGAAGTCTCGACGACGACGCGACTTGGGGACTTCAGCAGCCTATTCTTTACACATATTCCGACGATGGAAAAAACGCTAAGCTCGACGCCAAAAGGTTGGTACTTTTTCTATTACTTTTACATTTAAATCTTGGAACTACATACTACGTGAATCGAATTGAATATCGCGAAACTCGTTTTTTCTTGCAAAATCAGGAGAGAGAATAAACGAGTCATAATCAGCAAGAGATTCCGGGTGAAAAAAAAAAGGAAACATGGTGCAAGAAGATCCGAGTTGGTAGTGTACTCTTGACTTGAGATTTCTTGATTGAAAAGAAAAAAAATGAACGTAACTTTGAAAATTTGAAATTCGTAAAATTTAAGAATCTATTACTGAAACCAGATCGTCCAAAATTAAAAATCATAAAATCAAAAAAGAACTATAGTTGCGAGTACTTCAAGGATTTATAAAATTTTCAAATTTCGTTATTCACATATTTTTTAGTATTTTTGGGTATTTTTATAGATTTTTTGTATTTCTATGGTTTACTCTACAGATTTATAGAATTCGATGATAAAATATTGATATTTACAACGATTTTGAGTTTCTATTTTTTCTTATAGATATATAGAATTTTAATTCCAATACATTTCCAGTATTTCTAATTTTTAAGTATTTTTTGGTATTTTTTTAGATTTCTTATATTTCTATGATTTCCTCTACAGATTTTTAGAATTCAATGATAAAGTATTGAAATTTACAACGATTCTGAGTTTCTATTTTTATAGATTTTTAATTTATTTGTTGATTATTATATAGGTATCTAGAATTCGATGCTCTAGAAATTTTATTCCAATAGATTTCCAGTATTTCCAATTTTTTAGAATTTTTTGGTGTTTTTATAGATTTCTTGTATTTCTATGATTTACTATACGCATTTCTAGAATTTGATGATAAAACATTGAAATTTATAACGGTTTTGAGTTTCTATTATTTTTAATAGATTTTTATTTATAGATTTATTTATTTGTGCATTACTATATAGATATCTAAAATCCGATGCTCCATAATTTTTATTCCAATAGATTTTCAGTATTTTTAAAGATGTCTGGGAAAACCTGATCTATGTAGATTTTGAATATCATAAAGATTTTTTATATTTTCGTACTTTTTGAATTGTTATTAAGATTTTTCAGAGCATTCTCATAGATTAAATTTTATTAAAAATTAAAAATTTTAAGAAATATTTACAATAGAAACTATATTTCTAAGTATATACAAATCCTGGAAATCAATAAAATATTTTATAAATACTAAAAAAGTACTAAAACATAAAAGATCTATGAAATACTTGAATGAACATAAATGTAATTTCCCCAGAAATTTATGAAATTATTAAACATCAATCGATTTTTCAAACTTAAGAGTATCGAATACTAGAAATTTAAAAAAATACTAAAAAATACTTGAAAGTTTCCTAAATACCTACTAAAAAAATACGAAAAATACTGAGAATCTTCAAATACTCAAAAACTGAGTAGAAATTATTTTCTCAAAATTTTATAAAATTTTGAATCTTAAAACATATAATTCTGGAGGTCTATATGAAAAACTATCAAAATACCAGAAAATTCTTGAAATTGTAGAAAATACCATTAAAATTATATTACATGAAATATTAAAAATTTAATTTTAAAAATTATGGAATTATCATTAAATAGGTACTAATAAAATACAAAAAAAAGTACTGAAAATCTATACAGAAGACATTGTTTTCTGGGAAATTAATTTAAGAAATAATCATAATCGTTGTAATTTTGAATACTACAGCATAAAATTCTAAAAATCTTTAGAGCAATTCGTTGAAATACTAGAAGTTTATGAAAATATTAGAAAATAAAACGAAATTTCATAAATAACATACAATACGAAACTTCTAAAAATTAGTGTAGATATAATTTTCTCAAAAATCTACAAAAATATATCAACTTTAACAATTAGATTCTTAGATCATCGACTTTTAGACAGCTGTATAGGAATCTGTAATAATAATATTTATAATATTAAAATTGTATAATATGAAATATTAAGCAATTTGTAAACAAATACTTAAGAAATGCGAAAAAAGCACTGAAAATCTATACAGAAGACATTGTTTTCTGGAAAATTAATTAAATAATAATTAAAATCGTTGTAACTTTCAACACTACAGCATCGAATTCTAGAACTCTTTAGAGCAATTCGTCAAAATACTAAAAATTCATAAAAATACCAGAAAATACAACAAAATTTCATAAATAACATTCAATACGAAACTTCTAAAGATCGGTATTGGCGTAATTTTCTAAAAAAAAAAATTTTTAGACAATTTTTTAAAAATCTCCTGAAAGTTTCATCTTGAAGAAAAATCTCTACTAAAAATTTCTATTGAAGTTTGAAAGTAGTAATTACTAATTCACTCATTTCTTTAGTCATCACCTACTAATTCAATTAGTCAGCTAAAATCACTAATTAATGATTTTTATTAATCTTCAGTGGCTCACTTTTCTCTTTTTCAATTAGTGAAATTCCACTAATAATTAGTAATTTTCTACTAATTCAAACTGAGAGAATAACTATAAGTTTCTGTATATTATACAACTCTGTGTAATATACAAAAATTTATATTCTGTATAATATACAACAATATTATAAACTCATGAATAGAGCAAGTAGTAAAAATATGCACTAAAAAAGTATGTTTTCGGCGCATTTGTGACATGAATATATGCACCATATACTAAGTTGTGACATGAATATATGCACGATATAGTAATTCGTGACATAAATATATGCACGATATAATAATTTATGACATGAATATATGAAAAATAAGCATGAAATGTGCAAATGCATATTAATACTCGCTCTACCCATGAATGACTTAATTTTTCGAAAAATTGAAAAATCATCCTCGCAAAAACCCACTAAAATCTGACTAACCCCGACGACCTTTCTCGTCTCAACAGCATCGTGGAAAGGCGAGCGAAACGCGCTGCCCAGAAGCACGGCCGCAAACGCGACGGACGGGGCAACTGCCGGCGACACCAGCTGTACGTGGACTTCGCGGACGTTGGCTGGAACGACTGGATCGTCGCTCCCCCAGGCTACGAGGCCTTCTACTGCCACGGCGACTGCCCGTTTCCTCTGACCGACCACCTCAACTCCACCAACCACGCCATCGTCCAGAACCTCGTTTACTCCATCAACCCCAGCATCGTCCCCAAGGCCTGCTGCGTACCAACCGCCCTCAGCTCCATTTCCATGCTCTACCTCGACGAGGAGAACAAGGTCGTCCTCAAAAACTACCAGGACATGGCCGTCCTCGGCTGCGGTTGTCGCTAGCTCTCGCCCTCTTGCCCCCCCCCCCCCAGTACGTACATTAATTATTCATGGGAAATAATAATTACGAAGGTGCGCGCTCGCGCGGGGAGGGGAGGGTGAATGAATAATCGAGTACACCTTGGTTTATACCATTACCACGAGCAGAGTACCAGCGGCAACCATGGCGACGACCGTTACCGAGAATCGAGTCTCGGGCGCTCGCTCGCTTTATAATTTATTAATAAGCCCCCGGGAGAAAACCGGTATGGATTCGCGAGAGGAGTCCTTTTCGAACGGATTTGTGACTCGTTTTCTTTCCCGCTCCGTTCTGCCTTTTTCTCCCCGCGCAAACACGAGCTCCAGCTCCCTTTTTCGTGTTTGTTTTTCCATTTCGTCAACGTCTTCATTTCCGAGTCTTGTACATACCCGGCCCTCGGGCCGTTTTTATTATGATTATTATTTAACATATTTTTCACTATTTATTTGTTGCCCCTTTGCTAACGGATCTACCAGTTCTGTATATTTGTACAAATTACTCGTTTATAAAGGATAGAGAAGCGTCAAAGGTCCTTGTGTACACATTGTAAATAATGCCTTGTAAACTACGTGTACATTTACGATTTCTCGAGTCTTCGCAGTTGCGTGTAAATAAAAACCAATCTCATGTACAACAACTGTTTTGCTTGTTTTATTTTCACCTATTTGCGTAATGACGTTGAGTTGGAGTGTCACGCCTAGATCGAGGTTTGTTCTGTTGGGTCAAGAATATCAAGGAGCGATCTTTAATTGTTTTTTTTTTTTACATAAATTGCCTAATTCTTGAAGAAAAAGTCATAAGTACAACTGAGTACTTCACATCATCCGACAAAAACGGTCATGAAAATAACCAAGTCCCATAACCCCCGATCTCCCAATTCTAAAATCACTCTGACGCAATGTTCCAACTAATCAAATACCCGTCGGAAGAACATCTCCGTGCGTGCCGAATATCTCGTGCAATTTATTCGAATGAATCGGCGCGATCGAGAAAACTAATAGAGAGATGACGAGGGAGGCGGGATGAATGAACCAGCGCCTGTGGACCCCGGCCTGCGGATGTTGCGGTTCCCCACGGCGAAGCAGAAAAGGAGAAGCAAAAAAAAGAAAAAAAAAAGAAGAAGAGGGACGTGGAAATTGTTTCATAATGAGGGTGATGTTAGAACAAGGCGCGCGCAGTCTTTGTTTTAGAATGCCCCTTGGGGTCCCAGAGCAGTCCTGAGTGAGCGTTTTGCCACACAGGTAGAGAATGCGGCTCTCGCTTCTCTCTCTCCCCCCCCTCCTGCCCCCCACCCCACCCACTCTCCTGGACCCCTTCGTGCGGCCTTTCTCAAGCACACGCTCATTTGACCTCTCTCCCTCTCGCTCTTGCCGCTGTCTCCGCGCCTCAGCCGCTCTCGCTCCTCCCCATACTCATTTTCGCTCCTCTTTTTTTCACATCCTCCACGCCAATTTCCTCGAAATTCCTCCGAAAATCGTATAATCAATTAGTTGTTCCCTTGGTTCGTTATAGGAACGAGTCAATCGCTTCATTCATCTTTTAACAAGAGTTTTCTTTGTACGGGAAAAAGGGGGTTCCGTTACTCCGAATTTCATGAATGTGAAACAAAAAAAAAGTCGATTTTGGTTTGAAAATTTTTATTACAACGAGCAAGCAAAATGTACATTCACTCATTCAACTGTTGCTCGAGATGAGCAGAAAGAAAAATAAATAAATAAACAAAAAGGGTCGAGTTGGCGTGTTTGTGGGACAGCCTGTATGCCTGTTGCACCCGCCCACCACTCGGCTATTCTTGCCAGGGATGACCGTGTACTATCCAGGTAATGGCTTTATTCCGACACATAAACTCGCTCTCGGGCCCTTTTTGGGTATCATCTATGAGCAATATACAAGTGCCTTTCCTCATCTCCTTCCGCTTGGGACTTGATGACGGTTTCGGGTCCGAATAGAACACTGGAAACCTAAAAGAGTGATACAACTATTTTTTAAATTTACAACTTGAAAACTGTTGCCTGTTATTCTTTTGAATACTTTTTTCTAAAACCTATTTTTCCACACATTGATTTTCCGAATCCAATTTTCCGAAACAAAAAATTAAAAGGTGAAATGATCACACAAAGCCAAATAAAGATTTCCAATTTATTTTTGTAATTAAAAAAATGTTTTACCTCTTTGAAATCTGACCAAGTCCATCGTTTTCCTTATAACGAAAAGCCACCAAGTGGCAGCGATCCTTATGTGTTTTTCTCAGGATATAAGGCTTTGATGATATGAGGCTTGTTCACTTTTCCCATGCTGTTTTTCGGGATTTTGTCCACGACATTCAAGACCGTGGGCACAGCGTATTTTGGTAAGGACTTTTTCGCGAATGCTCGCAACTGCGACAATATCAACTCACTCCCATCTTTTACGACGACCACTGCTACGACCTGAAATGGTAAAAAAACGGAAAAAAAAACTTGACTCACTTTTCAAAATCCTATACTACGGGTTTTAATTTAGAGTAGCAATATAAAAACAAAAATGGAAAAAATAAATTATTTATTTGTCAAGTTCGATTATTATGATACAGGTAATAGTAGATTGTGTACCAAGGCCGCAAAGTAGGCTTTTGTCGTACAGGCATAATTTTCAGTTCGAGGCAAGCACGGGCGTGATTTTCAGTATGAGCCTCGTACTGAAAATCACGCCCGTGCTTGCCTCGAACTGAAAATTATGCCTGTGCGACGAGGGCCTACTTTGATGGCCGAGGTGCACACTCTACTTTTTGCAAAACACTCTGCAAAAAGCAACATACTGTATATACAGTATTTTAAGTATTAACTATACTTGAAAAAAAATTTTTTCTTCTTAATTTTCCAAAAAAAATTTTTCGAAAAAAAAAGTTTTTTCG
>JAPYZL010190987.1:0-12906 GCA_030522825.1 Platygaster orseoliae | reverse complement strand
ATTCATGGTCATCAAACTATTGAGAAATTTTCAATTTTCACTTTAGCCTGATAGGCACGTTTTTTCGAGTCGGCTCTTGGACTATGAAGAGCTATCAGAATTACTAGATTTTTCGGAATCCCAGAATTCTCTAGATTCCCAAACTTCTCAGGATTCTCGAAATTTTCGAGATTCTTGAAATTCTCGTGATTGCTCAAATTCTTCAAACTTTTCGGGATTCCCAGAAATTTTTAGAGATTACCGAATTTTTCGGGATTTCCCGACATCTCGAGATTTCTCTAAAATCCCGAAATTTTTATAATTAAGGATATATCGGAACTAATAAATTTTTCAGAAACCCTGAATTCTCTTTATTCCAAAACTTTTCGGGATTTTCGGGATTTTTGAAATTCTCGTGATTGCTCAAATTCGTCAAACTTTTCCAGATTTCTAGAATTTTTTGAAGATTACCGAATTTTTCGGGATTTCCCGACATTTTGAGATTACCTAAAATCTCGGAATTTCTAGAATTAAGGATATATCGAAATTACTAGATTTTTCGGAAATCCTGAATTCTCCGGATTCCTCAACTTCACAGGATTCTCGAAATTTTCGGAATTCTTCAAACTCTCGTGACTGCTTGAATTTTTCGAACGTTTCAGGGTTTCTTGAATTTTTCAGGATTTCCCGACATATTCGAGATTTCTCTACAATCCCAAAATTTCTATAATTGAAGAGTTACATAAATTACTAGATTTTTTAGTTTTCCTGAATTCTCTAGATTCCAAAACTTCTCAGAATTCTCGAAATTTTTGTGATTGCTCGAATTTTCAAAACTTTTCGGGGTTTCCTGAATATTTAAAGATTACCGAATTTATCGTGATTTCTGGACACTTCGAGATTTCTCTACAATACCGAAATTTTTAGAGTTAAGCATTTATTTAAATTACTTCATTTTTCGAAAATTTTGAATTGTTTAAATTCCCAAACTTCTCAGGATTCTCGAAATTTTCGGGATTCTTTAAATTCTCGTGATTGCTCAAATTTTCCGAACTTTTCGGGGTTTCTTAAATTTTTCGGGATTTCCTGACATGTTCGAGATTTTTATACAATCCCAAAATTCTATAGTTGAAGAGTTATCAGAACTGCTGAATTTTTTGGAATTCCTGAATTCTCTGAATTCCAAAACTTTTCCGGATTCTCGAAATTTTCGAGATACTTGAAATTTTCGAGATACTTGAAATTCTCGTGATTGCTCAAATTCTTCAAACTTTTCAGGATTTCTAGAATTTTTTACAGATTACCGAATTTTTCGGGATTTCCCGACATTTCGAGATTTCTCTGAAATCCCGAAATTTCTAGAATTAAGGATATATCAGAATTAGGTACTAGATTTTTCGGAAATCCTGAATTCTCTATATTCCTAAACTTCTCAGGATTCTCGAAATTTTCGGGATTCTTTAAATTCTCGTGATTGCTTAAATTTTCCGAACTTTTTGGGGTTTCTTGAATTTTTTGGGATTTCCTGACATGTTCGAGATTTCTCTACAATCCCAAAATTTCTATAGTTGAAGAGTTTTCAGAATTACTAGATTTTTCGGAATCCCTAGATTCTCCATATTCTTGAAATTTTCGGGATTCTTGAAATTCCCAGTATTACTCAAGTTTTTCAAACTTTACAAAGATTTTATGATTTTTCGGTTTTTTCGGGATTTCCTGACATTTTCGGTTTTTTCTCGAAATTTTCGGGATTCTTTAAATTCTCGTGATTGCTCAAATTTTCCGGACTTTTCGGGGTTTCTTGAATTTTTCGGGATTTCCTGACATGTTCGAGATTTCTCTACAATCCTAAAATTTCTATAGTTGAAGACTTATCAAAATTACTAGATTTTTCGGAATTCCTAGATTCTCCAGATTCTCGAAATATTCGGGATTCTTGAAATTCCCTTTTCTACTCAAATTTTTCAAACTTTTCAAAGATTTTATGATTTTTCGGTTTTTTCGGGATTTCCCGACATTTTCGGGATTTCCTGACATTTTCGGTTTTTCCCGAATAACTCGGGATTCATCCCGACCCCATGTAAATTTCCGGAAACATCCCGACCTCTGAAATTCTCTATCCCGCACACCTCTACAAATAACCAATCAACCATAAAATAAATTATTAATTGATGATATGAAATTACCTTAATTTTTCTACTACTAGGTTTCTGACTGTTACGTAACAGCATCTGTTTTCGTAATTCCTTATTCTCTTTTTCCAGCCTTTCGATTTCACGTTGGTATTTCAATTGCATTTGCATGAATTCGTCCTGAATAGAATCCAGTCTCTGTTGTGAAGTTTCTGAAAGAAAATAGTAATCCCTACGTAAAAAAATGCTGCACATTTAAAAAATTATCAGAACTCCAGAATACATACGTGATTTTTTACGTTGTTCTTCAGCTTTTTCACTAACCAACGGTCGTGCATGTGTGACTGTCTTTGCTGTTAAATCGTTTTTCATTTCTGGAAAAAAATTGTTCGTATAATCACTATCAAACAATTTTAGGACAATATTACATGAACGAGGAAACTTGTTCCAATTTTTCATGTTAAGAGAATGGGAAATTTTATGGGTCTGTCCCATTCAGTATTTGAAATAAATCAAACGAGTTTTTACTTTGACAAGCACTGTAAAAGCGAAAATTCGAAGGAAAAAAGAGAAAAACAAGCACAACATGCTGAATGGACAGACAAAAAAATTGAAAAAATTATTGCACTTTTACACACCTGAATAAACTCGCATTGATATAGCTGAGATCGCATCAAATATACCTGAACAGAACAGACCAAATCATATTTTCACAAATTTAAGAAACACATGGAAACAAACAAATCAATAGCCATATTCTTAGAATGCAACATTTGGAAACTTAAAATTAGGAGCCATGCACGTAATACGTCACACGTTTTGTGACATGGCGGGGAGGGGGGTCTATCCTTACGGTGACGTCACACATTTTTCTTTAAAAATTAGTTTTTTCATACCTGATCAATTTTCTTGAAATTTTATTTATATTAATAATATTATTAGAACTTATAATGTTATTTATAAGTTCTTGAAATGTTATTTATAAATAAATAAACAGCAGCTTTCAAAAAACTAGATAATATTCGTGATTAAAATTTAGTAGAAGACGTATGACGTGATGTCAAGAGAGGAGGGGGGGGGGGGGTCGAAGATTTGTGACAATGTGACATGGAGGTAAAAAATATCAAAAAATCATGCGTCGTATTATGTGCATGGCTCCTTATTTTGACTTGGAGCAACAAAATAAAAAACTTGATTTGTTTTCACTTTCAGTTGTAATTTAAAATGAACTTGAATTTATTTATCAGCGTAGAAAAGTGTTTGAAACTTACAATTCATTTTAAGGGCTCAGTATACTATATTGATTATGAGCAGGGCAACCAAAAATATTTAAACAAATATTTTGGCAGTTTTTGGCAGAATTTTTAATCCCAAATATTTTCAAAAATTTTTGATCATAAAAAATATTTAGTTCTTATGCATGTTTCGCCATTTTCTTTTTCTTTAATTTGCATTTAATTTCAATTTTCAATTCAATTTCATTCAAGAAAAAATTTAAAATTAAAAATGAAAAAATTGAATTAAAAATGAAAAAACTGAATTAAAAATGAAAAAATTGAATTAAAAATGAAAAAAATGAATCAAAAATAAAAAAATTGAATGAAAATAAAAAAACTGAATTGAAAAAGACAAAATTGACTTAAAGATTAAAAAATTAAATAAAAAAGGAAGAAAATTATATTAAAAATGGAAAAACTGAATTAGAAGTGAAAAAATCAAACTAAAAATGAATAAATGAAATGAAAAATGAAAAAACTGAACCGAAAATAAAAAAAAAATTAAATTAAAAATGAAAAAACTGAATAAAAAATGAAAAAATTAAATTGAAAATGAAAAAATTGTACTAAAAATGAAAAAAATAAATTAAAAATGAAAAGATTGAATTACAAATGAAAAAACAGAATCAAAAATGAAGAACTTGAATTTTAAATGAAAAAACTTAATTAAAAATGAAAAGATTGAATTAAAAATGAAAAAAATGAATTAAAAATGAAAAAAATTGAATTGAAAATGAAAATATTGAATTAAAAATAAAAAAATTGAATTGAAAATGAAAAAAATGCAAATTAAATTTTAAATAAATTGAAATAAATTCAAATTGCAAATGATTTGAATTTAATTTTAATTTTCTTTTTCTTTAATTTAATGTAGTTCGTTTTATTTCCATTAATTTACAGTTTGAAAATTACCGAAAAAATATTCGACATGTCACATGACTACTGATTTATAATCTTTTTACATTTCAAAATAAATAATCAATTGAAACATAATGCTATTTGAATTATAAGTCAGAGAACTTAACAAAACATGTGGTCATTTTCTGTAACGACTTTGATTAATAGCTGGAAGAGTGAACAAAGGTACAAAAACATAAAATTTGCTTTTATTTGATAATAAATATTTCTTGCCACCAATAGCCTATCATAAATATTTTACTGTTTTTTCATGCATAAATAAATAAATATTTTGCATTTTATCGTAAATATTTTTGGTTGCCCTGATTATGAGATATTTTTGACTTTTAAAATAAACGATTAAATCAACGAAAGATATTTCATTCATGCAATGGTAGTTTTGAGAAAATAAAATAAATATAGGTAGCCAAGGACATTTAATTTTCAAGTCAACAAGGACTCACGCCCTGATGAATCTTCCAAAGCATTTTCGGCTTTTCGTGATTCCGCAGCTTTTATGGCATCGTCCAATCTATTCTGGAGCCATAATTTATACTCTTGATACTTTGCATCTCCAATTTCTTTGAGTCTTGGGTCTAAAATTAAATAATATTATGGAAGACTCAATTTTATGTAATATTGCTTCTATTTCCATCAAACAATTTTTCAGCTTTTTACCTATCACAATTTTATCAGATATGCTATTTTTGGCATCGTACATAAAACCCCAGAAATTTTCCCATTGCTGATTGTTGGGAATTAGTTCGTTCACCCAACTCATGTCTGGTAAATTGTCTCTCCATTCTTCATATTTCTGTTCCAAAAAAAGTGATGATTTAATTTGAAATAACTTATTTTAATTTGAATTTTTCATAATATTTTATTATTTATTCTGAAAAACATAAATTGTATTATTCAATAACATTCTTGGTATTTACAATTATCAGGAACTCTGAAAAGTTCTGTAAAGCACTTTATAATTGGAGTGTAAAAAAAAAACTTTTTTTGTCACCAAAGACAGAAAAAATAGTAATCTAATTTCACCTTTTGCATTGTGAGACCTCCACTAACAGCTCCTCCAAGCAAAAGGTATCTAACTTTTAAAACTCCTCTCAAAACTCGCCCTACGAGTAAAGCATATCCTCGATTTTGGTGCACAAACTGTAAAGTTTGCGGCGTCGAAAGCAATGGTTTTACAGGCCCAAACCCTTTTGTCATCAAACATCTCGAATTGACGATTGACACTGAACATCGAGATGATTTAGAAACCAAAAGAACCATTGGTCTGGAATAATACATTTTTTTTGAGAGTCTAGAGATTGTTGAATAATTAAATTCTAATTTTAGGATCGAAATTACAGCATTCAATTGATTTAATTTTTTTGCATTGAAATTTTCAGAGTTCTATAAATTGCATATTTTCATTTGAATTTTAGAATTTTTAGAACTCGATTTTTGAGCAATCTTGCATGAATTAGAAAAAGTTAACAAATTATTAATTTAGAATTAGGAAATGCTTTGATGGTTTACTTTTAAAAATCAAAAGAACTGTTATTTAAAAATAATATTTTTTACTGATGGAAGACTATTCTTCTAAATTAAAAATTTTCAATTGAAATACACTTTTTTTTTTTTATAATGCGAACTTGAAAATTTTCATAAATTTCAAAATAAATTAGTAACTTTTTGATTATAATACCAAATTTCAAAATTATCACTCTGACTTGCGAAGACTAATATTATTTCATTATGAAAATTCTGTTTAATTATTATTATTTTGAGATTTTAAAAATACAATTTTCGAAGTTCTATGCAAATTTGAGGATTTTAATAATCCAGTTTTTAAATTTTTTGTAGCAACAATTTAAAAACAATAATAATTCGATGTTTTATTACATTATTTACATTAACAAGTAGAGTCTGAAAATCTCATTATTTTATCTGAAAATTCTATGATTTTATTATCTCAAATCGCTGAAAAAATTTCAATAGCAATAAATTTATTCAGATCCAAAACTTGAAAAGTTAGGAAATCAATATGATTAAAAACTGATGATTTAAAAAAACAAATTTAAAAATTCAGTTATACAGAAATTTTTAATAATGACTTCTGGTGTAAAGGAATTCTTTAAACTACAACTGCAAAAAAAAATTGAAACTATAAATTTATATGTAAATCTTAATTTAAAAGTGGATGATTTTCAACTTTTTGTTATCACAAAATTGGAGAATCCAAGTAATAAATCTAGGAGTTCAAAATTTCCACTTATTCTTGACAATTAAAAGTTATTCAATTTGATTTTTTATGTTCAAAAACTTTTAAAACAGTGTATTTTTCTTAATCCTGGAATTTCAAATCTAAAAGCAACTTGAAATTTGAATTCAATATATTAATTATTCAAATGAACAAAGCCACATAACAAAAAAATTTTTTTAGCATAATACTTGAGAATTTAAATTTAAAAAGTTATAAATTTTAATAGGAAATCAATATGGAAAATGGGTAGTGTCAAATATAATTTTAAAATAACCAATAATAATAAAATAATATAATAATATTATATATGATAATAAAAATAATATTATTATATAATAATAATTTTTAAATAATACATAATAAAAATGGAACTGCAAAAATATCTTAACAGGAAAATATAATTTTTTATTATAACCGTTTACATTCCAGTTTTGAAAAATTAAAATCATGCTATAAAAAAAAATGAAAGTACATACTTGAATAAATGTGTTTTTTCATGTTAATAAAGTTTACAACGTTGACAAATCACACGAAATTTTTTTCAGAGATTTACCAAAAATAATGTAAAACCTTGAAAAAACAAATTCGATGAAGCCCGTACAAGGAAATTTTTAAAAATTCAAGAATACAAAAATTGAGAATTTTGATTCGAATTCTGAAATTTGAAATTCTAAAGTTAAAAATACTGATTTAAATTTTGAAATTTGAATTTTGAATTCAAAAATTTTGATTCAAATTCTGAAATTCGAATTCTAAATCCAAAAACTCTTATTCACAATCTGAAATTCGAATTCTAGATTCAAAAATTCTGATTCTAATTATAAATTCGAAAATTCACTGAAAAAATTCAAGAATTCACTGAAAGAAAGAACAAATTGAAAGAATTGAAAAAAATTCAAGAATTTGAAAATCCTGAGAATTCTGATTCAAATTCAGAAATTTGAATTCTAAATTCAGAAATTTGAATTCTAAATTCAGAAATTCTGATTGAAATACAAAGTTTGACTTCTGAGTTTAAAAATTTTGATTGAAATTCTGAAATTCGAATTCTAAATTCAAAAACTGTTATTCAAATTGTGAAATTTGAATTCTAGATTCAAAAATTCTGATTCTAATTATAAATTCGAAAATTCACTGAAAAAATTCCAGAATTTTCTGAAAGAAAGAACAAATCAAAAGAATTGTCTGTGAAACTTCACTGAATTCTGAAAATTCTGATTCTTATCCTTAAGGGGGTCGTCTACCTTCACGCCTGAATTTCAAGCATATTTTTGAAGATGGATTACGAAAAAACTATACATGATATTGACACAAATTTTTTTTATTTAATTGGTACATTATTGAAATTTAAAAACAAAAAAAAAATTTTCCTAATTTTTTCGTTATGTTGGCTTTGACGCGTCCTTGAATCGACCTCTGCCGGTGCAAAATAGTAGACTTTTTTGCACAATTTCTCAGCTTCTGAACCTTAGAACGTGAGAACAATCATATTTTTTTACTTTTTACTATTTTACTACGATAAGACACAAGTTTTTCAAAAGATTTTAAAATTTCACAAAATCGCAGCGAATTAAAGAAAAAATTTCTATTTTCTACCCTATTTTTCTAGCTGAAAAAAGCTGTAAAAAATTGAAAAAAAAATTTTTTTTTAAAAGCTTGGGTCTAATCATAGTCATATTAGTAAAAAATATAGAAATATGATTGTTTTCATGTTTCAAGGTTCTGAAGCTGAGAAATCGTGCCAAAATGTCTACTATGGCAGAGGTTGATTCAAGGACGCGTCAAAGCCAAGGTAACGAAAAAAAAAGAAATTATTTTTATGTTTTTGAATTTTAACAATGTACACATTAAATAAAAATACATTTGTGTCAATATCATGTATAGTTTTTTTTTCCATCCTCAAAAATACGCCTGAAATTTATTGCTCGAAGGTAGATGACCCTTTAAACTTGAATTATGAATTCAAGAATTCACTGAATTCAGTGAAAAAAAAAATCAAGAATTTGAAAATTCTTAGAACTCTGATTCAAATTCTGCAATCTGAATTCTAAATTCATAAATTCTAATTCAAATTTTAAATCAATAATTCAAATCTCAGAAAAAAAATTCTCGTGTGATTTTTCAATGTTGTAAACTTTGTCAACGTATTTTTTCTAGATAAAAAAACTTTAGTTCTAAACTATTGAATTTTTAAATCGAAAAAGTTATAATCTTCAAAAATGGAACTATTCAGGTTTTTGACATAAGATTTTATTAGCATATTCCACTTGAAAATTTCGGGGTCTCAATTTTTATAACTTAAATTGAAATATTTCGTGCGCCTTAATATTCAGGTTTTTGAAATTCTTTACAATTTATTACTTGGATTTTTTACAACTTTCTAATTCAATTTTTTATAAAAGCTCAAAAGATATGTTCTTAAAATAATTATTTACACATTAATAAACCTTCATTTCCAACACTAAAAATTCTGTTGCAAGCAATAAACTTTTTTCAAAAAACATATAATTTTCTAATATGACAAATACTTCTAAGAAAAAAAAATCATAGCACAACGAGAAATTATTAATTCCTCAAAATAGAAACATTATAAATTTTTTTTACTAACCTCTGAAAAATCGATCAAAATAGCCGAAAGTTTTACGAAATTACAACCCTAACCGTACAACCTTAACCGTAATCCGTAACCAAATTTGTGGAAAATGGTGAACAAAAAATTTCGGGAATTCGAAAATGATGTAAATTATTACGATTCTTACCCAAATCGCCCGCAGTGTAACATTTGCTCCATTTCGGTTTTGAATTAATCAATCACAAGCACCTTGATAATATTCCACATAAAAACGTGTTAAATCACAGAGATCGTGAATTTTGATTACAAAATTACGCTTGCAAAATGACGCAAATCAGTGCTTTATTAATTCATTACTAAAAATTGGAAACATTTTCAACATTTCAGAGCAACGTCAAGTCAATATTGTAAATTTAGCACACGATATATATAAATGTATATAAATATCATAAATATATAAGCAGAAATCAGCAGAGGGAGCAGAAATTTTAACAATTATAACAAGCGTGACAAAATTTGCACATGCACACAAATGTGTTCCCAAATTCCACGCAGAAAAGGTATTTCTGTCTCTGTCGCACAATCCCGTTACGAGCTGAAAAAGACAGAGATAAACATACTTTTCTGCGTCAAATTCGGGAACCGTGGCTGATACTGGCTGATACAGGTTTGAACTTGATTGCGCATGCGCATACATTCTCGCTGATTCCCGCCATCGCAACCAACAAAGATAACAAAAGAAAAAATAACATCATACCGCATTTGATCAAAGGAAATTTCAATCATTCATTTGATTTGTTTGAAAAAGTACTGAGCAAATAAATGAAAATTGGCGAGTAGATTTGTCAACGATCTAGTTGCATAAACAGTTTCGAATGAGAATTTGAATTTGTCACGACAATTCGTAACGACTCTTATTCTTACCATTTGAAAAGTAACGTAATCTAACCTCAAATTCGATACATTTTGAGGGAATCGAGGTCGTCAAAAATCTTTATTGTTTTTCTTTGCTTGTTCGTTTTCAGCAAAATGTCACAAGACAACGTGAGGAAGAAGCATAAAAGATCACCTGAAAATGACGACGAGCATGAAGCGAAAAGGTTCCGTGAAACAAATGACACGGGTAGTTTCTCGCAAAATTCTGAAGTGAAAGAGGTAGGTTTTTTTTTCTACTGTGTATTTTTCCACTGATTATTGTAATCGGTGAAAATGATGATTCTTTAATGTTTTCGGACGGTCGGGGTTTGGGTTTAGATTATATTAATTTTGCAAGTTGTGGAATTTTTTTTTTTTTTAATTATTATAAAGAAGGTTTTATATAATTTTCATCGAAAAAAATTTTTTTTTTCATTATTGAGATTTGTAAATTTTAACAAATTCAGGATTGCTTATTTTTGAAAACAAAAGAAGGAAAACTTCATAGTAACATTTTTTTTTCTCAAATATTTTTCCGTTTTTTTTTAATGCGAAAATTTTGTATAGTTTTTAGACATGTTTTGGTTTGTTAGATTTAATAACTCTTTTTAGAAATTCCACAAATTGTGTTTTTGTTGTGGGATTATTTTTTATTTTATAGGGAAAATTTTATTTATTTACAAAAAATGACAGTTTTTTCCTGTTGAAATTCAAATACTTATTGTCAGGAAGGTTTTACATAATTTTCATCAAAAAATTTTTTTTCGTCGATTAATGAGATCTGTAAATTTTAAGAAATTCAGGATTGCGAATTATTTTTAAAAACAAAAAAATGAAAGTTTCATAGTTTGATTTTTTTTTTTTGTTTCTTTAATATTTTTTAATTCTTCAGTTTTTTATCATAAAGGTTTTATATAATTTTCATTAAAAAACATTTTTTTTTCTTGATTTTTGAGATATGTGAATTTTAACAAATTTTGGAATGCAAATTCTCTTAAAAAACAAAAGAACGCAATTTCATAGTTGCATTCTTTCTTTTTTCATAAATATTTTTCAGTTTTTTATCACGACAAATTTTGTACGTTTTTAGAAATGTTTTGGCTCATGAGATTTTTATGATTCTTTTTATCAATTCCACAAATTATGTTTTTATTATGGGATTGATTTTTCTCCTTTTTTATTTTATAGTGAAAATTTTATTTATTTACAAAAAATGTTAGCTTTTTCTTGTTTAAATTCAAATGTTTATTATCTGAAAGGTTATACACAATTTTCATTAAAAGAATTTTTTTTTTAATTATTAAGATCTTAATTCTTACAAATTTAGGATTTTGAATTCTTTATAAAAACAATAGAACGAAAACTTGATATTAACATTTTGTTTTTCTTAAATATTTTTTAATTTTTCCCTTTTTTTAGTAAAAATTTTGTAGTTTTTAGACATGTTTTGGCTTGTTAGATTTAATTACTCTTTTTAGCAATCCCACAAGTTGTGTTTTAATTTTGGGATTGATTTTCCACATTTTGTTATTTTATAGTGAAAATTTTATATATTTAGAAAAAATTATAACTTTTTCCTTTCAAGATTCAAATATTTATTATCAGAAAGGTTTTACGTAATTTTCATAAAAAAAAACTTTTTCATCAATTATTGAGATCTGTAAATTCCGTAAATTCTAACAAATTTAGGATTGCGAATTATTTTTTAAAACAAAAGAACGTAAACTTCATAGTCACATTTTTTTTTCTTTTTTCTTAAATATTTTTCAATTCTTCAGTTGTTTTTTATCATAAAGGTTTTTTATAATTTTCACCTAAATAATTTTTTTCTTTGATTATTAAGATCTATAAGTTCTACCAAATTCAGAAATGGAAATTCTTTTTAAAAACTTTAATAAAATTTCTTTTAAATAAATTACACTAAATTGATTTAATTTAAATTATTACATTTTTTTAACAAAAATTTTAGATTAAAGAACGCGAATTTCATAGTCGTATTCTTTTTTTTTTCTTAAATATACTTCAATTCTTCAATTGCTTTTTATCACGGAAATTTTTTACAGTTTTGAGACATGTTTTGGCTCATAAGATTTTTATGATTCTTTTTAAGAATTCCACAAGTTATATTTTAATTATATGATTTGTTTTTATCCTTTTTTATTTTATAGTGAGTTTTTATCTATTTAGGAAAAACGATAGATTTTTCCTGTTCAGTTTCAAATATTTAATATCAGGAAAATTTTATATAATTTTCTATACAAAATTTTTTCTTTGATTATTGAGATCTGTAAATTCTAGCGAATTCATAAATGTAAAAACAAAACTGTTCTTTGTAAGAACAAGAAAATGAAAATTTCATAGGAACCTTTTTTTTCTTAAATATTTTTCTGTTGTTTTTTATCACAAAAATTGTGTACAGTTTTTGAACATGTTTTTGCTTGTGAGATTTAATAATTCTTTTTAGTTATTCCACAAGCTATGTTTTAATTGAGCGGTTAAGAGCAAAAAACAAACTAGTAAGAGACAGAAAAGTTTTCTTTTGCTTTCAACCGCTCAATCGTGGGATTCGTTTTTCTCCTTTTTTATTTTATAGTGAAAATTTTATTCATAGTATATAACGATGATTTTATTGAATTTTATTTTTTAACAATTTTTTTGAAATTGTGAAAAAATTGATTGAAATGTTTTATATCATTTTCAATGGTACTTTTTTTTTAATTATTTACATCAGTAAAATTTTAGCAAATTTAGGAATGCAAATTACATTAATTCACATCTCAACGATCATCTTGGAGCCAATCCTCTCAAACTGATTCAATAAAAATAACACCTCCTTTCTCATTTCCTCAAGCTTTCGGCTTTTATTAAGCCCTCTTC
>JAPYZL010190966.1:0-16937 GCA_030522825.1 Platygaster orseoliae | reverse complement strand
ATATGAAAAAATTTTCAACTTTCATTCCTACAGTATCGAATTAAAATAATTAAAAAGCTGAATAGACATTCATAATGCTCAAAAATTAAAAAATTACGGAAATTATCAAAAAGATTAGAAAAAAGAATCTAAAACTCAAAAATCACAAGAATTGAATTTTGCTACATATAACCCGAAAATTAAAAATGTGAGATTCTGCATTTCGAAATTAAAAATCATAAAATTGTTTTGTTTGACCTAATACTTAAAAAAATATGGAAAAAAATGTTTATTGAAAATTGAGAGAAAGTGATGAAAATAGTCAGTTTTCTTATAATATAGTATGAAATTCTAGAATCCTGTCTAGTGATCCATGAAAACTTTGGAAATTGTTGAAAATACCAGTAAAATAATAAAAGTTTTCAAATGACATGCAATACGAAATTCTTGAAATCTTTGCAATTCCTTATAAATATGTGAAATTATAATTTTTTAAAAAATCTAATATGGAAATATAAAATATTTGCCAACTTTGATTTCTACCATTTCTACAGTATCGAATTTGAAAAAGCTAAAAAAATACTAAATGCTCGGTTATAGCTCAAAAATGAAAGAATTACAAAAAATACGAAAAATATTCGGAAAAAAGAATCTGAATCTTGAAAATCACAAAAATCGAATTTCGCTATATAGTATATAATTCAATCATTAAAAATGTGTAATTCTGGACTGTGACATTAAAAAGCATAAAATTTCACAAAAAATAACAATATTTTTCTAAAACAAATTTTTTCTTAGTAAATTGTTGGAAATACGAGTTCATAAAAAAACGTTCACAAAAACATGCAATACGAAATTACTAGAAATCTTTGAAATACCTAAAATCTGAGAGGTTATAATTTTGAAAAAAATCTATAAAAATAAAAAATATTTTTCAACTTTGATTCCTATAGTATCGAATTTGAAAAAGCTAAAAAAAAAATTCATAGTGCTCGTTTATTGCTCAAAAATTAGAGAATCATAAAAAATACCAAAAAGATGAATACATAAGAAAATCGGAATCTGGAAAATCACAAAAATCGAATCCCGTTACATATAACACAAACATTCAAAATATATGTGATTCTAGACTTCAAAATGAAAAATCACAAAATTGTTTCGATTGACTAAATACTAAAAAAATACAAAAACGTGATGTGTACATTGAAAATTGAAATGAAGTCAGTTTTTTTTAATAATATAGCATGAAATTATAGAATTCTGTATAGTAATCCATAGAAACTTTGAAAATTGTTGAAAACACCATTTAATAAATGAAAGTTTATAAATTACATGCAATATGAAAATTTCTTGAAATCTTTGAAATACCTAAAATCCGTGAAATTACAATTTAATTGTATGAAAAATCCATAAAACTATAAAACATTTTACCAATTTGATTCCAAGAGTATTGAATTTCAAAAACTAAATAGCTATTCATAATGCTCGTTTTTTTCTCAGTCAATCTTTAAGTGAACTAGGAAAAACGAGAATAATAATATGATGATTTAAACTTATATTCTATAAGCGAAATCCCGAAATTCATGATCGTATCTGGAAATATCACTAGCTGAGTAACACGAACTGATAAATATCAGTAGTTACTAGAAATCTGTTAAGTTCCTTGGCGCGTATTTAGCAAACTGGGACTGGGAATTTGAAGCGATAAATTTCCGAAAATGCTCGGTGTCTCAGGTTGCAAATGGACGGCGACATGGACTGTTTTTTCGAGAGGCAGGGGGAGAGGGGGAGTAAAAATAAAATGGTTTCGCAAAAGGTGAATAAGAAGGCGGAAAAAGTGTGGTTTTTGAAGAAGGAGAAAAAGAGAGAGAGGGGGGGGGGGAGGAAGGAGAAGAAGCGTCGGTCTAATTGAAGGGCGCCGGGTTGGGAACGTGTGATTATCAGGCAGAACGAGAACGCGCCGGGAATAGAGACGTTATATTCCTTTACCTGACGCGTATCGCTGAACCCCAAGCACCTCTCTTTCTTTCTCGGCTTCTCATTTTCTCGATCCGTTTCGCCCGGGACAATTTCGCAACCAATTTGCGCCGTCTAGTCATGTTTAGACATTCCCCACCCAGCCACCTGTTGCTGCAATTCTTTTTTTTTAAGAGGGTTGGTATCCCTCGTTAGGAGTGTAAAAATCACAAGCCTCCAAATTAGATGATTCTTCTTGTGGACTGAGAAAAAATTTTGCAATCATTACAATGCGGTATAGTGGACGGGAATCACTCAGACACATTGTACTTTTTGCAAAATATCTGGCAAGAACTGCAAGATTTGTTTCTCAGTGCATAAATGGCAAAAAAAAATTAAAAACTCACGTTAACAAGTAATGAAAAAACATGAACAATTTCGAGTGCGACATTTCTCTTCTGCGGCGCATTGTTCTTGGAAAAAGGAAACCAGTTTTTTAGCACTGTCTCGACTACTTGTTCTTTTCATTAACACACTTTCGGTGATTTTCGAGACATAACTACCTCTTTTTCTGTGTTTGTGGCGAGGTACATTTTTACAAGGGCGATAATATCCATCCGGCAAAAACGGCTTTACGAGCGAGCATCAGATGAAAATCTGGTGGTGTATACGTGAAGGATATTTATGCTGTAGGACTGGACGAGGAGCGTATAGCTCATCCAGGTCCAGGCTTGTCATAACGCGCCATCGTCGCGAAATCATTGTTTATCGCGATTAGCGTGATAAACAATGATACTACAACAACTCAGGCATAAATCTCGGTCGAAACGACGCGCAAGAACCAGGCAATTAATGTTATTTATGGGGGAGGGAAGAAGGTTGACAAAGAAAATTAGACTTGAGACATGCGTCCTATTAAGGTGACGGATGCACGCTCAGTTTTCCTTTTTTTTTCTTTTGTTGCTGTTTTTCAGAACTACTATTAGAATTTTCATAGACTTTCAGTTGCATTACTTTGTTTCCATGAAGGGATAATCGAAATTCAGCCTACATTTCGAACGCCGATAAATGCGCCCGGCGAAAATGCATTCTTGCAAAAAAAAAGACGAGTTTGGTTTTCTTCTCCAATTACCGATGAAGAAAGCGGAGCGTGGCAGTATGGAAGGAAGGAAGGCTTCCCTGCTCGCCGGGGCTGAAACTTAATTAATTGCATAACGCACACTCGGAATGCGCGCGACGATGAAAGGGGAGAAAAGAGTAACAAGTCAAGACTAAAGAGAGGATGCGCGTATCGCTTTATGGCTCGTACATTAATCCCATAATTGAGACACGCCGCTTGTCGCGGCAAACAGCACGCAAAGCTCATCGATAGAAAAAACCAGCACGTTATTAAAGAGAAAGGGCCGAAAGAAACCCGTAAAAATCGGCCCATTTCCTGCGACGAATCAACATTTTTTAGCCGATACCAATAAAAAGTATTAATATTTCGTCACCATGGCAACGGCTTTTCCAATGTTTTTTTCTTGCTCCTTGGCGAATTCTTTATTGCAAACGCGATTTTTCGAGTTGTCGTACTTTGGATGTTATATACGGTTGGCTTTGCTCGCCGCGAGCATGATTTATTTCATCCCGTGCGGAATTATTTATTTCCTCACGTGATCTTTAGGCAAGTGAACGAGTGATTTTACATACTAGTAACGTGTTTTCTTACAAGATCGCATCGAGCAACATCGCCGGCTATACACGCGCACCTGCGAAAGATCCATGGCCAACTTTTTGCCTTTCCCACATAGATGATACTGCCAATATTACAATATTTATTACGTGCCTCATTATAATTAGCCATCATTCAACAACAGCATTTTATTCAAGTGAGTTGTACTCATCTAAATCGTCACCATTACAGTTTCAACAGAGCTCACATTAAATGGATTTTCTCAACAAGAAAAAGAAAATTTTTCCATTACTCTAGAAATTCCAAGTGGAACGAGTTAAGATTCAAGGTGTAACTTTTGCACCAAGTTTTAATAAACTTATGATCGAATAATCTTCAATCGCAATCGATTAATAATAAATGAATAGATTTAAAATAAAATATAATCATTTGATCTGAATTATCTTGATTATTAATGATCTAAAGAAGATATTCCAATACTATGAATAATGTAATGAGCTAAATAATCTCAAGTTTATGTCCATAAAGTTTGCAACGTTGACAAAACGCATGGAAATTTTTTTCAGAGTTTTGCCAAAAATAATGTGAAACCTTGAAAAAACAAATTCGACAAAGCCCCTAACAAGGAAATTCTTAAAAATTCAAGAATACAAAAAATTCTAAATATTTTGATCCAAATTCTGAAATTTGTAATACTAAAATTAAAAATTCTGACTCTAATTCCGTAATTTGAATTCTAAATTCAAAAATTACGATTTAAATTCGAAATTTGAATTCTAGATTCAAAACCTCCTATTAAAATTTTGAAATTTGATTTCTAGATTCAAAAATTCTGATTTTAATTCTAAATTCGAAAATTCACTGAAAAAAATTCAAAAATTCACTAGAAGAAAAGACAAATTGAAAGAATTCACTGAATTCTGAAAATTCTAATTCATATTCTCAAATTTGAATTATGGATTCAAGAATTCACTGAATTTAGTGAAAAATTCAAGAATTTAAAATTTCTGAGAATTCCGATTCAAATTAAGAAATTCTGATTCTAATACAAACTTTGAATTCTGAGTTTAAAAATTTTGATTTAAATTCTGATATTTGAATTCTAAATTCAAAAACTCTTATCCAAATTCTGAAATTTGAATTCTAGATTCAAAAACTCTCATTTAAATACTTAATTAGAAAATTCACTGAAAAAATTCAAGAATTCACCGACAGAAAGAACAAATTGAAAGAATTCACTGAATTCTGAAAATTCTGATTCATATTCTTAAATTTGAATTATGAATTTAAGAATTCACTGAATTCAGTGGAAATATCCAAGAATTTGAAATTTCTGAGAATTCCGATTTAAATTCAAAAATTCTGATTCAAATACAAAGTTTGAATTCTGAGTTCAAAAATTTTGATTCAAATTCTGAAATTTGAATTCTAAATTCAAAAACTCTTATCTAAATTCTGAAATTCCAATTCTAGATTCGAAAATTCTGATTTAAATTATAAATTCGAAAATTCACTGAAAAAATTCAAGAATTCAATGAAAGAAAAAACGAATTGAAAGAATTTACTGTGAAACTTCACTGAATTCTGAATATTCTGATTCATATGCTGAAATTTGAATTATGAATCCAAGAATTCACTGAATTCAGTGCAAAAAATCAAGAATTGAAAAATTCTGAGAATTCTGATTCAAATTCTGCAATCTGCATTCTGAAGTCAAAAATTCTAATTCAAATTCTCTCGTTTAAATTCTAAATTCAAAAATTCTGATGAAAATTTTAAACCAATAATTCAAATCTTAGAAAAGAAATTCTCGTGTGATTTTCCAACGTCGTAAACTTTGTCAACATCAAGTTTATGAATAATATACAAAGTATAATATAAATAACATGCATACTCTTTATAATAAAATCTGAAGAATATAATTTGAATTATTTTAAATTTGAATAATATAATCTAAATGCTGTGAATAATTGTCTATCTGAATAATATAACCCGTAAAATCCGAATCATTTTATAACTGTATAATAAATAATATGAATAATCGTAGTGATAATCCTAATATTAATAATCTGAAATCTGAGTATTTTTCTGTGAATATGCATAAAGAACTGCATACTAATTACACAAACTTTTAATATTCTCAATCTTTTTTACATTATCATTATTGTAATATTTCACATTATAAATTCTTAACGAATAATTTTGTTAATAATTCCACATTTATATCGTACTTTTGAACAATTTTTTTTTTTTAGAATGGCTACAGAGGAAAATTACGGGGGTGGTGCAAGACTGGAAAATATTGTCCAATATGTAATGCAGTACACTACGTTGACCGAAGAAACGGCGCGTCTTAAAGTTCTGCAAGTTTTGAGTTTGGGCATTACTCTCGGAAAAATCGTAGAGATAGTAGACAATGTCTATATTTTGGCGAGCAAAGGATTTGAGCCACCGCGAAGACGTATCAAAGAAATTGACAGTGAGAGTAGCGAATCAACTCTCTGATTTTTCGGATATTTGTTTCCAAAAATTCAAAGTTTTTTTTTGACATTTCAAGAATGAATATAAGAAAAGGATTTTGAACGAAAAAGAGAAAGTGGGACATTTTTTTTCATTTTTATCTATATATTTTTAGGTGTAAAGAGTTTTCGGAAAAAGTTGACAGAAATCGAAATCTGTGAAATTCACAGACAATTCTTCAAATATGTATACGAAAAATACTAAAATTACTCAGAATCTCTAAAAATAATGTTATTTTTGAACAAAATTTTTTTATGTTCTCAAAATTAATGTTTCCACAAATTTTTACTTTTTCTTGGATGAAGTTGACAAAAACCAAGTAATGCCTGTTTAACGAAATTTCTTCATTTTTAATTCCTTATTAAGTTGAAAAATTGGCAACGAGCATTACCGAGAACTTGAAAAATTCCACAAATATCCCATTTCATTCTTCACTTGAATGATTCCCCAATAAATTTCAGCAATCCGAATGAGCAAATCTCCGAAACAAGTAATCACATCTGAAATATGTATTCATTAAGGGGAATCGATTTCCTCTCTCAATTTCAAGTCGGGTATTTATTAGGAGTCGATTTCTTAAAATGCAAAACAGCATTGGAACGTAAACGAAATTCCGTTCGACGGTGGTTGATCCGACACCTCGGAAATCGAAAACGGCGTTGGACGGTCACGACGGTCATGATTCTTGCCAAAACCGTGACTCTTTCGCTATCATCCTCGATTTCATCGCGATATTAATCGCGCGCGAGCCGCAATTATACGCGTTCCCTGGCGAGTCGCATAAATTCATAACCCGCGCTGCTGCTCGCTAAAACGAACCAATTACCTGAGCTCGCCGATCGGTATTTTATAACTTTGTGACCAAAAAAGTACCTAACCGACCATTTGCTCGAAAATACCATCATTATATCATTTTAATTAATTACTCATTTTTCGTCACACAATATCTGCAAAGGCATTTTTTACGTTTTTTTGCGTTTGAGGCTGGCAATTTTTTTTTTCATGCATTCTCGAATCGATAGAAAAAATAGAAATATATCTTATATATAATATAAAGTCGAAGGAATGAAAAAGGAACGAAAAAATTAAGCAAAAAACACCTACACACAATTCTTCAATTTTTTCAATAAATTATTGATAAATTACAAATATTTTGCCATGAATGTTTATAACTTTGTATTTTAGAACATCGAATTCTAATAATTACAAAGACATCCTTCGCATCGTATACATACCAAAAATACTAAGGATCTCTACAAAAAATACTATTTCCAAAAAAACCCTTACTGGAATTATGAATAAATAATTTATTATTTTATGTTTGAATAATGAATTTCTCATTATGAACGATGCATTGGCATTGGCATGCGAATAACAAAATAACTGAAAATGGTCAAAAATGTAGTTACTGAAATCTAGAACGAAGGTTATCATGTGCGAGTTGTTGAAATTACGCAATATTCAAAATAAGCGATTCTCATAAATATTTCAAAAATAACAATCAACCTGGCTGAAGAAAAAGTTTTTCTCAAGCAAGTTTTTATTCATAAATGATTTGCTAGAATAACGTACAAGATGAAAATTTAGGAAATTGTATGTTCATAAAGCTTACAACGTTGACAAATCACGCCAAAATTTTTTTCAGAAATTTACCAAAAATAATGTGAAACCTTAAAGAAACAAATTCGATGAAGCCCCTTACAAAGAAATTTTTAAAAATTCAAGAATATAAAAATTTTGAGAATTTCGATTTAAATTCTGAAATCTGACATTCTGAAGCTCAATATGATGAATCAAATTCTGAAATTTGAATTCTAAATTCAAAAATTTCGATTCAAATTCTGAAATTCGAATTCTGAATTCAAAAATTTCGATTCAAATTTTGAAATTTAACATTCTAAAGCTTAATATGCTGATTCAAATTCTAAAATTTGAATTCTGAACTAAAAAATTTCGATTCAAATTTTGAAATTTGACATTCTGAAGATTGATAGAGATTCAAATTCTGAAATTTGAATTGTGAATTCAAAAATTTCGATTTAAGTTCTGAAATTTGAATTCTGAATTCAAAAATTTCGATTCAAATTCTGAAATTCGAATTCTGAATTCAAAAATTTCGATTTAAATTCTGAAATTTGACATTCTAAAGCTTAATATGCTGATTCAAATTCTGAAATTTGAATTCTGAATTCAAAAATTTTGATTCAGATTCTGAAATTTGGATTCTGAATTCAAAAATTTCGATTCTAATTCTGAAATTTGAATTCTTAATTCAAAAATTTTGTTTCAAATTCTGAAATTTGAATTCTGAATTCAAAAATTTTATTTCAAGTTCTGAAATTCGAATTCTGAATTCAAAAATTTTGATTCAAATTCTGAAATTTGAATTCTAAATTCAAAAACTCTTCTTTAAATTCTAAAATTTGAATTCTAGATTCAAAAGTTCAGGTTTAAATTCTAAATTCGAAAATTCACTGAAAAAAAGTCGAGAATTCACTGAAAGAAAAGACAAATCAAAGAATTCACTGTCAAACTTCACTGAATTCTGTTTCATATTCTCAAATTTGAATTAGAAATTCAAGAATTCACTGAATTCAGTGGAAAATCCAAGAATTTAAAAATCCTGAGAATTCTGATTTAAATTCTGAAAATTAAATTCTATATTCAGAAATTCTGATTCAAATTATTATAAAATTTCAATTCTGATTTCAAAAGTTTTGATTCAAATTCGGAAATTTAAATTCTAAGTTCAAAAACTGTTATTCAAATTCTGAAATTTGAATTCAAGATTCAAAAACTCTCATTTAGATTCTGAAATTTTAATTCTAATTCCGAAAATTCTGAATTAAGTACTGAAATTTCAATTCTTAATTCAAAAATTCTGATTCAAATTATAAATTCGAAAATTCACTGAAAAATTGAAGAATTCACTGAAAAAAAGAACAAATTGAAAGAATTCACTGTGAAACTTCACTAAATTATAAAAGTTTTCATTTATATTTTTAAATTCGAATCATTAATCCAAAAATTCATTGAATTCTGTTAAAAAAATTCTGAGAATTCTGATTCAAATTCTGAAGTTTAAATTCTAAATTCAGAAATTGTGATTCAAATTTTAAAGTTTGAATTCTAAATTCAAAAATTCTAATTCAAATTTTCCATCAATAATTGAAATCTCAGAAAAAAAATTCTCGTGTGATTTTTAAACGTTGTAAACTTTGTCAACATGGAATTGTTTAGAAAATGTTGAAATATACAGAAAAATCACATAAAATACAATAAAAGTAGAAGAATTCTTTGCAAGAACTGTTTTCTAAAAAATTGGAACAAAAGATACTCTATAACACTTGAAATTTCAGAGTATCAAGTTCAAAAAGCGTTTATACCAATCTATAGAAATATTAGGAATTTATTAAAAATAAACTAGCAAGTTAGATTAGTTCTTATAAATTCTGAAGAAAATACGAAAATAACAGAAATCTTCTAAACATGTAAAATCTACATGGATGCCAATTTTCCCAGAATTCTATGAAATCTAATCGAAATCAATTATAATTAGAATTCTAATGAATTGTACTCTACAAATCCGAAAGGCAATCTACGAAAATATCTACTTGAAATTTTTAAAAAAATTTAATATTCTTCTAAAATTTCATAAAGATGAAAAAAAAACAAGGAAAACTAGAAAACATTTTTTAAAATTGTACAAATACTCAGAAAAAAACAAAAAAAAACTCAATTTATTGAAATCCTGTTAAAAAGATGCTGTTTTCTGATAAATCAGCTAAAATACTATTCGTAATGATAGAGGTATTTTGAAAAATACGTTATATTTTCAAAGGGTGAATAAACTGGATCCCGATTAGACGTGAAGCGCAGCACTAGAAGTTGTTTGAGTGCTTTAAGAAGTTTCGGTAAGATTGTGTTGTGGTCATGGCACTCTTCTCGAAGGAAGAAGCAGCAGCCGAGGAGGAATCGATTTGTTGGCGCGGCGTAATAACGCGCGCATCACTCGGTAATTTTCTTTTCCGCGCGCGAGCTGTCGCGCTCGCTGGAAAATGAGGAAGTCGTTGCCGTGAGTAACGCGCTTTACGCGTCCCGCTCTCGAGTATTAATGTTATTTTATGATTGCTATCGGTGCGCGCCACGATACACACTACACTAGGACTCCTCCGGAATGCTAGCTCCAAGCGGCGACTTTTACGGAGCCAACTTTCCGACCATTCCAACCAATCCTACCAATTCACCAATCTTCTTCCGCCATGCAAAAACGTAACGGCAATACAGCAACGACCGCTCTTGGCTAATTTTCCTTTCAAAGAAATTATAAATTAAATTCAGTCAAATCCTTCCCGAAGTTGGGTCAATTTATTATTTTTGTGAAAATAAAAAAGTTGTCATCGAAAACAGAAAGTATGAGAAACTTGGGATTGTTTTGCCGCGACAAATCACAAATCAAACGGGGAGAAGGGAAAAATGATAAGGCTTTTCTCTGCTGGCCCCTCTATGAGTTCCTCGAATTTCTCTGCAAAGCCGTGTTGGCCATTTGATCGTCCTGTTTTCATAATTAATCCGCGCATTTTTGCGGCGGTAATTAAACACGAGCATACCTCGTCGCGAGGAAAAAAGTGGCAACTCGAGTGCGCGTAGTATATACGTCGCATGAGGAAAAGAAAAAAGAAAAAGCCCTCGCATGTCCGATGAAAAGTAAATCTGCGGCGGGGACAAATTTTTTCGGCCATGATGGATTTCTTTGGGCCGTCGAGCATGATTTACGGGCCCGAGCAGCAAAACGCGCGATCGCTAAGGAACGAGATTTCCTTTTGGCAAGCCAAGCGCTTTAATTGAACAATTAATTAGAGGCCGATCGCGAGGGGCATTAGTGCGTTCATCACCGGCCAAAGAAGTTTAGTTTAGAGGCGCGATAGAGGCTCATAATTGATGGCGATCGTTGACAACTCGCGCTCCAGTTATGCAAATACAGTCGCGGTAACAAGTTGTTGGCGCGCCAGCCGAGGCTACAATTTGCAGGGACCACGAGTACATACAACAAGCTTGCTTCTTCTTCCACGCAACCATCAGGCAAAACACTATTTCTTAAGGAGCAGTTCAAAATAGCCTGACGTTTCGGCCCAAACTCTTCCTATTCAAAAATGTAATATTCATTAAAAACTTCGATTGAATTTCAAAAATTGAAAATTGATTGACAAAAATCTGAAAAAATCCTTATAAACTTTATCAACATCAAAAAAATGACAGAATGTCAAGAAATCGAATACAAGAACACGTAATTCTCAAAATCCTTAAAAATATTCATTAAAATACTATCAACTTCTTGAAATTGTTCGAGTATGAAAAAACTACCAAGAAAAAATCTAAAATCACTAGAAATCTGTATGTAAAATACCGTTTCCTGAAAAATAGATTAAAATACTCAAATTCATTGAGATTTTTTATACTACAGCAATAAATTTCAAATTTTTTTCTGACTTATTTATAGTAAAAAGTACTAGAATTTTGCAAATTTTACAACAATAATGCAAATGTGCAATTTTTATTTTCCTTTTGCAGAATTTAATAGTAAGAATACATATATATTATTCAAACTTTAATATAAATGCGATTTTTCAACAGGAAATTGTATAAATTGTTCAATTTTAAAAATTTCCACGATTGCTAAAAATTAGATTAAAAAAAATGTGTACGATTTTAGATAATGTTGAGCAATTTTTCAGATAGTAAAATATTTCCCAGATTTTATAAAATTATTATTATTATTATTATTATTATTATTATTATTATTATTATTATTATTATTATTATTATTATTATTATTATTATTATTATTATTATTATTATTATGCCGAGACAGTTAATACTGCAAATTTGAATGAAAATCAAGTTATTGCTCAAATTTTCTAGAATTATATTTCATCAAAAATTTAAAAAAGTGTCTAAGACTAAAAATTATAAAAATTTGTAGGATTTCAGATAGTATTCATTAATTTTGAAAACTTTGGAAAATTATGAAGATTCCGTGAAACTACATTAAATAAATTGTTGAAAAATTGAGAACCATTGAAAATTTTAACTTTGGTAAGGAATTTTCATGAATTATCGAAATCTGTAGGTTGTTAGAAAACATTCATAAATTTTGGAGATTGCAAAAATATTTTTAACATTTTGCAAAACCAGAAATCATGTTTTTGTATGCTCAGATTATTAGTCCTGAAAACTTGAATGAAAATATGAAAATAAAGATAGCGCCACAATTTCGTAAAATCATATTACTTTGAAAATTTTAAGAACGTGCACAACTATATGAAAAAATTAGAGTAATAATTCAAATTTTCTGGATGGTAGAATATTTCGAAAAAATACCCTTTTCTGCAAAATAGAATAAAATACTCAAATTCATTGAGATTTTCTAAACTACAGCAATAAATTCTAGAAATTTCCGCGATTTACATCAATACTAAAAATCTATGAAGATACCAGAAAATACTACTATAAATTTTTGTAGTACATAACATTAAATATGAAAATTTCATGAAAGAATAAGAAAATTAAAATCTGCGTGAATATTATTGTTTCAACAATCTTTAAAAATATTAAAAATAATTAATTAATACACTTCTCAAGGGAATTGAAAAAACGCGAGACTCGAACTGAAACTTCGATTTAGGAGCATCTCTTTCTATTTAAAAGTTGAATATTTATTGAAACTTTAATATGAAATGCAAGTTCGATTGAATTGAAAAAATTTAAAATTATTTGAAAAACATCTGATGAAATAGTCAAAATTTTAAAAAATAATTATGAATTACAAAAATTTTTACGAATATCAAAAAAATGCCAGAAAAACTAGAATTTGAATCCAAGTTCATGTAATTCTCAAAATCCCCAGAAATATTTATAAAAATACTATCAACTTCTTTGACATGTCAAAATAAAAAAAAAATTAAAAAATACGAAAAAACCTATAATGGCTGGAAATCTGTATGAAAGATACGGTTTTCTATGAAATCAATTAAAATACTCAAAATCGTTGAGATTTTCTATACTATGTGAAGCAATAAATTCTAGCAATTTTCAAGATTCACATAAATACTATAAATCTATGAAAATACCAGAAAATACTACTATAAAATTTTGTACATAACATCAAGTATGAAAATTTCATGAAAGAATGAGAAAATTAAAATCTGCTGACTATTATTACTTTAACAATCTTTAAAAATATTAAAAATAATTAATTAATACACTTTTCAAGCAAGCTGGAAAACGTGAGATTTAACCCGAAACTTCAATTTAGGAGCATATCTTTCTATTTAAAAGTTGAATATTCATTGAAACTTAAATATGAAATACAAGTTCGATTGAATTAAAAAAATTTAAAATTATTTGATAAACATCTGAGGAAATAGTCAAAATTTTAAAAAATAATCATGAATTACAAAAATTTTTATGAATATCAAAAAAAATGCCAGAAAAACTAGAAATTGAATTCAAGTGCATGTAATTCTCAAAATCCCTAGAAATATTTATAAAAATACTATCAACTTCTTTGAGCTGTAAATAAAAAAAAAAAAATCCGAAAAATCCTAAAATGACTGAAAATCTGTATATGAAACATACGGTTTCCTAAAAAATCAAGGAAAATACTCAAAATCGTTGAGATTTTCTATACTATGTATAGCAATAGATTCTAGAAGTTTTCGAGATTTACATCAATACTAAAAATCTATGAAAATACCAGAAAATACTACAATAAATTTTTGTACATAACATACAGTACGAAAATTTCATGAAAAAATGACAAACTTTAAATCTGTTTATAGATATTATTGTCTGAGAAACCTTTAAAAAAGATAATAAACTATTTTTCATTACATTTCTTAACAAGGATGAAAAAACATAAGATTTCAAATGATTTTGAAGTTGTCTCAATTCAATATGTTATTGTTTTCCATTCATACATAGTGTTTCTATCCTATGGTGTTAAAATTCTATAGTTGTATCCCATTTTATGTTATGTTTATTTCATGTTTTGTTTTTACATCCAAGTGAGTTTGTATTGGTCCTCTTCAGTTTAAATCAGCAAATACATGAATAAAAATTCAGCCGAACGATCAAACTTATTTATTTATTTCAAATTCAACGTTTTGTCCTGCTCAAGGTCAATTTATAGAACCCAATATCACAAAGAAGTTATCAACATAATATAATGATTGAATAATTGAAACACTTGAACTGAAGAGTTCAATCGCAAAAAAAAATATATAGCTTCAAATAATAAATAATCCTCGTGATGAACTAATAACTATATGGAATGGCAAGAGCGCGAGGACAGTTAAAAGCGAAGTAGGCGACGTACAAGAAGAAGGAGGCTCGCGAATGAAAGCAAGGCGCGTATTTACCGCGTGTACCAAAAATAATGAAATGTTGCGCGGTGGATTGGATTGCAGTGACAAGCCGGATTCCGTGGGCAATGCAAAAAGTCGGAGAAATGTATGCACCGCGGTAGACATTTAGCGAGGTGCGGGCATAAATTTGTACGCCGCCGATACCTTGTTTCTTCTCTTTTCTTTTTCTCCCGCGGCAACGGCTATTTCTCTCAGTTAGCGCACCCCACCTTTTCTCTTTCCCTGCAGCAGCTTTAAATCCTTCGCATAGGCCGCCCCCCATTCCTCTCTGCCTGCCTACTATACCTCGATACATCCCCACAGCCATATTTCGCAAACTCTAGCTGTAGCATCTCCCCGAGAAATCCTCCTTGACAATCCTGCCTTATTTCATGCTAACAACAATTCACTATCCAACGC
This sequence comes from Platygaster orseoliae, assembly GCA_030522825.1. Taxonomy (NCBI): domain Eukaryota; kingdom Metazoa; phylum Arthropoda; class Insecta; order Hymenoptera; family Platygastridae; genus Platygaster; species Platygaster orseoliae. The sequence goes on along the minus strand of JAPYZL010190966.1, from coordinate 1,982 downwards.
AACAAATGCACTACCAAAGGAATAACCATAGTTCCACAGGACCAGAAATAAAAACTTACCTCTTTCTCAAAGATGTAGAGTAAATTTATAGTAAAAACTACTTTAATACATACATAAAATGCGATTGCAGAAGTAGTGAGTTTTCCAGTTGGATATCAATTGGAACAGACTCTTTGCATAATCCCACGCCCCGAGTAAAAGAAGCAAGAAGTGACCTTGGGAAGATGCCGAACGGGTGTCGGGGGTGCTGTAGTAGGTAGGTAGGTAGGTAGGTATATACGCAAAAAGGCGTAACGCAGTGATGCTTTCTTTTTCTCGTTTTCGTGGGGCGTCGATTCGCGCTCATTGTTGGCGGTATCAAGAATCGGATTCCTCTTTAGCTTTGCATTCTTACAAGAGTCGAAGCGCAACGTCGTTCCGCGGACTTTCTCGGCAGCAGCAGTTATAGCAGCCTCTTTTGCTCGTACCTTTTTATTTCTTTTCATTCCCGCCCCTTGTTCCTGTTCTGCCAAGTTCGCGCCTTATTTATCTACATCTCAAACGTCGATACGGAGCGAAGAAAACGCCGCGCTACCCACTTACGTTTGCCTGGCGCTTTCGTCATGTGCTTGCTGCTACGAAATAAAGCGACGACGCGATGTTGGTGGCGACCACGAGATTTCTCCCGCGGCTCCTCGCTTCTTGATTCTCCTAAGAAGCAGTGCTCCTCGCTTCGTGACGACCACGACAAAGCCAAAGACGCAGATCTTATCCGAGTCGCAGTATCCGTGCACTCTGCACATGTCTGCACAGACGAGACGAGAAGGAATCGAGAGAAACACGGCTGATGTAACGTGTCGCATTAACGCGTCTTTTCATGCGAGCATCTTGCCAACAGACGACCTCACAGTCACTCTTGGACAAATAACTTACTTCATATATTGTTATTATTATTTTTTTTTATTCTACGCCGTGTGGAAAACGCAACTTTTCCACCCAACAGTGAATAAAATATAGGCCTTGGCTAGTGTGTAACAATTTTTCTAATGAATCTGAAACCTAACAGCGTCTTGCAACTGTCTAGCAAAGTGTCTTACAACTGTCTTGAACACTGTCCTAAAAGTGTCTTAAATAGTGTCTTAACAAAAAAAAGGTTCTTGACATGTATCTTGAGCAGTGTCTTACGTTCCTTGACATGTTCCTTCATTAATAAGCAAAAAAATGTCTTTCAGGAGTTAAAATTCAATTTTCATTAATAAAAAATGTACGAGTTACCAGCATCTCCTGGATAGGCAAAAAAAGGACTTAACAGTCACAATATTCTATTTTTTAGAGTCACAAGCTTGATAGATTTCAAGTATTTTTGAAAATTACTTAGAAATCACTGCCCTTATAGATTCATATTTGGTAGGGGGACACTTTTTCCAATCAACTTTTCCCAAAAAATCCTGTTCCCAATGAGAAGTGTTTCCCAAAGTACTTTTTTCCCAAAGAACTTTATTATGTACTTATTATTATTAATTATATTATTATTTATTGTTATTATTATTATTATTATTATTATTATTATTATTATTATTATTATTATTATTATTATTATTATTATTATTATTATATAATCCTGATATTTTGAGTTTTTTTTGAATGCAAATTGATTCAAAACAAATTAATGACAATTTTATACCAATTTTTTAATATGAATAAATATTTATTCATTAAATGTATGTAAAAAACGAGAAAATTTCAATAATGTCAATAACTACAATGATGATAAAATTTAATAAATATTTCATTATAATTATGTTATTATTATACAATATAAATTACTATTCTACAATTAAAATATTAATTTAATGATTTGAATAATATAATTACAATAATAAAATTACAATATATACTGACACAGATATACAGGGTGTCCCAAAGTCCGCGATAAAAAAAAAAATCCTGAATTCCTTTTTCAATTTCGAGTCGAAAAGTCCTTTACCACTTTTTGCAAAACT
>JAPYZL010190952.1:0-10905 GCA_030522825.1 Platygaster orseoliae | reverse complement strand
TCATGGAAATTAGGTTTCGTCAAATTGCTGACGATGGATTTCGTTGATTTTTTGCATAGTCAATCTTTCACTTACTCTTGTAACTATCAAGCAATCAATATCGAGGTGGATAGAGAAACACGCGAAATAGGAATTTTTATTTCAGAAACTAGCTTCAACACGGAACACGGAACACAACACGGAATTGTTTATGAAAATTCCAATTTCTCAAATTGCGGACCATGGATTTCGCTGATTTTTTGCATAGTCAATCTTTGACTTACTTTTATAATTATCAAGCTATAATAATCGAGCCGGATAAAGAAACTCGTTAAATAGCAATTTTTCTTTCAACTGCTTGCTTCTACAGGGAACATTGTTCATGAAAATTCGGAAATGTCAAATTGTGGACCATGGATTTCGCTAATTTTTTGCATAGTCAATCTTTCACTTACTCTTATAATTATCAAGCAATGAAAATCGAGGTGGATACAGAAACACGCGAAATAGAAATTTTTATTTCAAAAACTAGCTTTAACAGGGAACATTGTTCACGAATATTCGAATTTCTCAAATTGCGGACCTTAGACTATGCTGATTTTTTTCATAGTCAATCTTTGACTTACTCTTCTAATTATTAAGCAATGAAAATGGAGGTGGATAGAGAAACACGCAAGATAAGAATTTTTATTTCAAAAACTAGCTTGAACAGGTAACATTGTTCATGAAAATTCGAATTTCTCAAATTGCGGACCTTAGATTTTGCTGATTTTTTGCATAGTAAATGTTTGACTTACTTTTATAATTATCAAGCAATAAAAATCTAGCCGGATAAAGAAACTCGTTAAATAGGAATTTTTATTTCAACTACTAGCTTGAACAGTCAACATTGTTCATGAAAATTCGGTTTCTCAAATTGCGGACGATGGATTTCGCTGATTTTTTGCATAGTCAATCTTTCACTCACTTTTATAATTATCAAGCAATAAAAATCCAGCCGGATAAAGAAACTCGTTCAATAGCAATTTTTCTTTCAACTACTAGCTTCTACAGGGAACATTGTTCATGAAAATTCGGTTTTGTCAGTTTGCCTACCATGGATTTCGCTGATTTTTTGCATAGTCAATCTTTCACTTACTCTTCTAATTATCGAGCAATAAAAATCGAGGTGGATGGAGAAACACGCGAAATAGGAATTATTATTTCAAAAACTAGCTTGAACAGGGAACATTGTTCATGAAAATTCGAATTTCTCAAATTGCGGACCTTAGACTTTGCTGATTTTTTTCATAGTCAATCTTTGACTTACTTTTATAATTATCAAGCAATAAAAATGGAGCCGTATAAAGAAACTCATTAAATAGGAATTTTTCCTTCAACTACCAGCTTCTACAGGCAACATTGTTCATGAAAATTCGGTTTTCTCAAATGTGCGGACCTTTGATTTTGCAGATTTTTTGCACAGTCAATCTGTGACTTACTTTCATAATATTTCGGCAATTAAAATCGAGGGGGATTGAGAAACTCGCTAAATACGAATTTTTGTTTCAACTAGTAGCTTAAACAGCTAATATTGTTCATGAAATTTCGGTTTTCTCAATGTTGCATACCTTGGACTTTGCTGATTTTTTACATAGTCAATCTTTGACTGACTGTCGTAATTGGTGAGCAATATAAATCGCGTGGGAGCAAGTAACTCGCGAGTTGCGAAGTTTATTACAACTACTAGCTTATTCCTCATTTTGGTACGAACATTTTCCATGAAAATTCAGTTTTCTTAAATAGGATAAGTGGAAAATGCTGATTTTTTGCATAGTCAATCTTTGACTTACTGCCATCATAATTGATTATTGAAATTCGCGAGGGCGCAAGGAAAAGAACAAAAATCTGAGTGATTATTCAATAAGATTTCAACGTAATATAATACTTTAGCGAAAATTTGGAAATCGAACTTCTTTTTTCCGTTATGAATTACTCTAAAAATGATCTCGCCTTCCAAACATTACTTCCTAATGCCAAAAATTTCTACCAAATATAATGTTGAAAAATTTTTATTCTGAGATTTGACATCAATGATTTAAAAGCTCAAAATAGTGAATTCAGCGAAGCCCCTAAAAATCGTTGACAATGAAATTCGTTTCAAAGAAATGTTGTACTTTCAAGATTCTTGTGTAATTGAACAGACTATTTCGTCTGTAAGAAAAATCGGATTATAATGAATTTTCCATTCGATATGAATTAATAGATTTTTTCGTAGAATTTCGAAAATTTCTCGAATTGAGGATTCAAAGTTAAGAATGAAAATTTGGGAATACCAAAAGTAGAGTACTTAATAGATTGTAATTTTTTATTCTTTTTATTTATGAAATAAAATCATCTTACGCATTGAAAGATAAAATTTCGAAAAATACTCAACTCCGAGGTTTAATAATATTTCTCATTCGAAATTAGGATTAATGTGAATACTGATGATTTCTTAAGTTTATAAACTGTGGAATTTAAAATTGAACAAATAAACGCGCTTTTACGAGTGGGGATAAAAAAACAAGAACCAAAATTTACCAATAGTTTGTGCATATTCATATGAGTTGAAAAGTCTTTTGCCACTTTTTACAAAACTCAAAATCAAAAAAGATATTCGAGTTAGAAGTTTCGACGAATCAAATTTCTCAGACTTCAAACTCGAATATCTTTTTTCATATTGAGTTTTGTGAAAAGTGGCAAATGACTTTTCGACTCAGAAAAATACGCAAAAAATGTTGGTAAATTTTCTTTGCTTCTTGCCTCTTTAATTCAGGTCAGCTTCTCCTGTAAACGGGAGTTTCCGCTTCTTAATTTCGAGCGTGTGGAATCTTTTATATCATATAAAAGCGTAGTCAATTGTGAAAGGATCACCGTCGAGAAAATAGGAAAAAAATTTCTTTGAACCCAATTTTTTTGAGCAAATTTGACGAAAAAAAAATTAAAATTTTGCAAATTTTGTTGTAGTTTTTGTAAAAATCATTTTCTTCAAAAAACAAAAACGGAGTTTCAAAAATGAATTAAAAAACATACAAAAAACATTGAATATTGTTTGTTTTTGGATCAACTCCTGAGGCTCTACAATGCCCACCGTTCACAATTGAGGGCCCCGAAAGCAAAACAGCGGGAGCGTTTGACCTAGTAAGTAAGGGAGAGGGTGTAGCGCGAAGATCCGATTAAAAGGAAGACGAAAACGAAATATTTCAATAAACTTTTTATTTAACTCGCCATAACTCTGGAACTAGGTATTAGAATTAAATGAAATTTACACACATGATTCTTCTTACTTTAGCGATGCTCTCGAAGTGCAGAAAAACTCATTGACATTATTTATTTATTGTTGAAATAGCAATAAACAATGATATTAAATATTAACTTAAAACCTCGCGATTTTCAAAACTTCTATTTACAAGTTTTCTTTATTATAGAGCAAAAAAGTCTCCATAAAATTTTCATGTTAATTGCATCATTATTATAGCCGCAGTATGAATAAATCAATGACCGCGCCAAGTTGTAATATATATATAAATAAATGATGCCAATGAATTTTTCTGCACTTCAGGAGCATCGCTAAAGCAGAAAAATTATGTGTCCAAATTTCATTTCATTCCAATGTCTAGTTCCAGAGCTATGGCGAGTTAAATAAAAAAAGTTTATTGAAATATTTCGTTTTCGTCTTCCTTTTGATCGGATCTTCGCGTCACGCCCCCTCCCTTACTTACTTGGTCGAGCGCTCCCGCTGTTTTGCTTTCCGGGCCCTCAATTGCGAAAATGACATGTTCCACTTTGAGCAACCATATCGCAGGAAAAACTCGATATTTTCACATAAAATTTGAACCGTATCAGTCTCTAATGAAGTATAATAACTACTAAAAAATTCAAGATCAGGAGACCTATACAACAATTCACAAAATTATATTTCTGTCATACATATGTCAGAAAACACTAGATTTTTTCTCAGTGTACAATTCTCACGCGTACCCACGTATAAAAAACACGTAAAAAACATTTAAAAATTTATTCAATCCATAAACAAAGTCACTTTAACAAACTGTCGTCCTTCAACACAATCCTAGGAAACCCTACTCGATCCTCGATCCACTTGGCCAACCTCAAAACTTTTCCATCCCCGAAATTCGCCCCCATAAGCTGCAACGAAATCGGCATACCATTTCTCGAGATTCCCACGGGAAAATTCACGGCCGGGATGCCAGCCATATTCGCCGGTTGCGTGAAAAAATCCTGGACCAAACACTGACTTTGATTGTCCAACTTGACGAAATCGTCGAAAAGCGGAGCGTCTGAAATCGTCGTCGGCGTCAAAATAACGTCGACCCCGGAAGCCCAAACTTTTTCGAAATCCTGGGAAATCAGTCTCCGAACTTTCATGGCCTTGAGGAAAAACTCATCGTAATTTTCCTGAAGAAGGAAATAGTTTCCCGCGAGAATTCGACTACGGACGACGTCGTTAAAACCGAGTTTCCTGGTGAGGGCGAAGAGTTTTTCCGTGGATGAATTTTCCGGAGCACGAATGCCGAATTCGATTCCGTCGTAACGAGCCATATTACTGAAAATTTATTTTTTTGGATTGGTTTTTGGGTTGTTTCACGTCGAATCGTCCTGGTTATTTTTTTTTAACCGATTTTTAAAAAAAAATTTTTTATTTTTTTAAGAATGAAACTTTACCTACAAAATGTAAAAAAATGATAACAATTGAACATTTTCCCACCGAGATGTTTAATTTTAAACAAAAATACTATGTGGCAATTAGGGAAAATCAAATTTTCCTCTGATATTTTAAAAATTTCCCATGACAAAAGAACTAAAATTAAATCGAAAATAAAAAACATGTGTCTTATCGATTTCGATTCTGATTCCTTGAAAAATGCCACGCAAAAAAAGACATAATTTTAAACACCAAGACGATTTGAGATGAAATAACCCCAATATGGTTATATTTCCTAATAAAGTATCTCAAACTATCTACACTGAAAACCGATTTTGTTTACTCACACAAACAAATTTTATTAAACTCTGACAAATTTCCTCTCAGTCAAAAAAATTTACGTTTCTGCTAACTCAAATTTGTTTATACCAACTAAAAATATTCTACAATAAAAAAAATGTATTTATCTAAACTAAAATTTATTTACGAGAACTAAATTAGTTTTTCAATGTACCTAATAGACCACAGTTCTTTACCAAGCAGTCTACTATTCACCGTAATTATGACACATAATAATAACTACCTTGAAACCTCGCAGGCGTTTAGAATGGAATAACAAAGAATCGAATACTCCGAATGTGGCAGAGAAATCGGTACAACCGTCGACCCTGCTTCTTGCAAAAGCTGAATAACTTTCGACCAATTTTCGTTCACCTTTAACAAAGTTAAAAAAATTGTCCAAAACATTTTTGAAAAAGTTTCAACTCTCAAAATCCATTTTGATAACTTTAATGGGAAGTGTGAAATCAGTTAAACTAATTTCAAGAAAATTAACTAACTTCATCACTGAGATCTGGAATTTTGTATTCCTCGGGAATCCCAATCCGCACATTTCCAAAATCTGGCAATTCTAATGATTCAATGGACTCGAAATTTTCGTCGACGGTTGTCGAATCCATCTCGTCAGGCCCGGCGATTACGTTGAGTACAGTAATTGAGTCTTCGATTGTTCGAGTCAGAATCCCAGGAACGTCCATGGAATTCACTAGAGGTATCAAACCGTGACGGGAAACTAAACCGTAAGTTGGTTTGAAACCGACAAGACCGCAATAAGAAGCTGGATTTCTGGTGGAACCGCCAGTGTCGGAACCAAGAGCAGCGAAAACGGTACCAGTGGAAACCGCAACCGCGGAACCGCCACTGCTACCACCTGTTTTGGGAAATTTCAAAGAATTTTATCATCAGAATTTGGGCGTTTTCGTGGAAATCAGTGGGTTCTACATTAAACACCAGCTGTATTTCATATTGTATTTTATTGACGTAGAACTACGTTTGCAACGAAAGTGGATTCAATGGGCGTGAATGCAACGAAAATGAATTCAACGAAAGTGAATGCAATGAAAGTGTCTAATGCAACGAAAGTGGATGCAATGAAAGTGTCTAATGCAACGAAAGTAAATGCAATAAAAGTGTCTAATGCAACGAAAGTGGATGCAACAGAAGTGGATTTAACAAAAAAGGATAAAGCAACGAAAGTGTTAAATGCTTTTAAAGCAATACTGCCACGGTGAAAATAACAATACGATTTTTTTCAAACTTTGCAATAATATGGGACGTAACAAAGAAAAAAATCATGCAAAATTTCAAGACATTCCATTTATCCAAACTCAATCTGTAAATAAACAGAGTTTACATGTACTCTTATGGAAATCACATCATTTTTTTAAACTTCTATGGGATTTAACAATACGAAAATTTTAAAAAATTCTAGAAAACACTTTCATGCGCTATACGTATCCTCGCGAAATTTCAGGATGATCCACTTATTCGTTCGTCAGAAAAAAAATGTTTTATACATCAAAAAGGGCAAGACATTTGATGCATATTGTGAAGTGGATTTGGCAACGTTGCACAATCCATATATGTAATACTCCTATATGGCCAGTAGAGAGAGAGGTTGACGTGCAGGTAGAGTGAGACAAAACGTCATTTATAAGTAAAGTTAGGTGCAAGAAAATATTGTTCTGGCCAATTTCAGGGTATTGTATAACTTTCTTGCATGGCAACATCGCATGTGCTCTCTCTCTTCATCAGTCTTTATTAGAGAGAGAACATTGCGTACCATAATATGCTTCTCCATATATGTACACTGTTGCTAAGTTTGTTGCTACAATGAAAGTGTAAAATTGACTGTTATTTTTCGATTTTTGCCTAAAAAGGACTATAAAACTTCATGTTCTTTGCTTGCCTATCAAAGTAACTGTTTCAGCACGAAGACGCAAATTTTTGAACAAATCCTGCTAACGATTTTTTTACAAACTTAAAAAAACTGCTTTTACACATAAGACTCAATGAAATGTTATGTAAAGTTTAGTAATTCATTACAAAAAAATGGTACAGTAATACGAGTTGCAATTTTGCAGAAGTGGTAAAGACTCTTTGAAGTTTTCATGTGATTTTTTCCCAAAATATCCTGTTCACATAGTTCTACATAAATTTACAGACTTTCTGTGCCATCGTCTAATTTTTGATTCTTATGTTTATACAGGGTGTCAAAGTGACACTGTCAAATCAATATTTTAGGAGTTTATAGTTTATGTACCTGAAGTTCCAAACATTTAAAATTAAACAAAAAAGAAAAATATATGAGCTTTCAGGGAAAAAAAACTTTCCAGCTTCTTTCTAGGACTTTCCAGTCAGAACTGCAAACTTTATAGTCCCCAAAAAAATATTTAACACAATTTTCTCCATGACGAGAAATCAGGAATTTATATATTTTTTCTTTTCGTTTAATTTTAAATGTTTGGAACTTTAGGTACATTATAGTTTGCGATAATTCTGAGAGAATTTTCCCCTTTTGCACAAATCTCAAAATTAAGAAATAGATTCGAGTTTGAAATTTAAACAGTAAATGCATTCCCTCGAAAAGTGGGGATAAAAACGATAGGCCAAAATTTCCTTGAATTTTTTAATATTTTTTTGCAAAACTTAAAATAAAAAAACACATATTTGAGTTAGAAATTTAACCAATAAATTCATTCTTTCGAAAAGTGAGGATAAAAAACATAGGCCAAAATTTCTTTAAATTTCCTCCATATTTTTTCCAAAACTCAAAAAAAAAAAAATATTTTCAGATTTCTCATATTTCAAACTCAAAAATTTTTTTTATTTTGAGTTTAGCGAAAAATGGCGAAGGATAATTTAATCAGAAAAATATGAAGAAAATTAGGGGAAATTATGGTCTCTGATTTTTATTACCACTTGTCGAGACAACGTATTTATAGTTAAAATTTCAAACTTGAATAACTTTTTTGATTTTGAATTTTGTCAAAATGAATATTGAATTTCTATTTTGTTTCGGGATTATGGTGCACCCTAGATAATATGTGATATATTATATATTTTACGTGTGTTCTAATTACTTTAATTATATTAGTAATTTTATTTTATACAAGGTGTCCCAAAATCACCAAATAAACATTTTAAGGTTTTATAGTTTGCAAAATTCTAAGACAATTTTTCCTTTGCCATTTTTCACAAAAATGAAAATCAAAAAAGATATTTAAGTTCGAAATTTAACCAATAATTCATTCTTACAAAGAGTGCGAGTTTGAAATCTGATTGGTTGAAACTTTCAACTTGAATATCTTTTTTGATTTTGAATTTTGTGATAATTGTCAAAGGACTTTTCGACTCGGAAAAATATGGAAAAAATTTCGGGTAATTTTGGCCTGTGGTTTGTACAAAAAAAACACTAAAAAATTGGTTTTTACAACTGTACCCAATAAAAAATTAAAAAATTGTTAGTAACATAGAATATCAATAGTTTTATTTCAATAATTATTTATTATTTTAACTATGCAAGGTAATGTAAATAACCATTTTTTGTTTTCGTTTTTTTTTTAAACGTTTGGAACTTCATAGATATTAAAATTTCACAAACTATGAACCCTTCAAATATTAATTTATAACTTTGGTACACCCTGTGTTTTCAATGTATTCTTCATGAACATTTAATACACTCACCGGCGATTCGCCATTTATCTGTAGAATTTTCTTCAATTTCAAAACTTCCAGTTTTGGACTCGCAATAATAATTCCCCATGAAATCCGAGCCCCATAAATTCTTAGTGGGCCCAAAGTATGAATCGACTGTTCCTGAACCCATCGCGAATTGATCTAAATTTGTTTTCCCAATCAAAACAGCGCCTGCATTTTTTAATTTCTCGTAGACCGTTGCATCGTAGCCCGGTTTGAAATTTGAGAGCATCTTCGAACCGCATGTTGTTAATTCACCTTTTGTAAAAAAATATTTTTTTTTATTATTTTTAATTTAATTATATGTAATATTTATGTGATATATTTAATTGTATTTTCATATTATTATTATATAGAAAAAATATAATAATAATAATATATTATAGAATAAATAAATGGATAATTATATAAATAATAAAATAAATAAATAAAAATATTATATAATACATTATAAAATAACATAATATATTATATAGAATTATCTTGTGTAATTTAATTAATAATAGTTAATTATTAAAAATTTTTTTTTTAATAATTTTTCGATATATCTGATTCAATTTAGGGTTATTCATGACATTAAAAAAAATGGATGAAAAATTTTTTTCTGTTAAAATGGAAATTTACCTAAAAAATGAAGAAAAAAATTATTAAAAGTAGAAAACTTTCATTATTATTAATTTTTAGAGTGACGAAAAAAGTTTTTTCAATAACAAACTTTTCAAGCGAATTATTGAATTGTAAAATTAAAAATTCAATTACACTGTCTTCATAACAAGAATTTAAAAAATTTGTACAACAGAAAATCATCGCAAAAAAACCGTTTAAAATTTAAATCATGAAAGGACCTCAAAAAACTACAAGACAATGTAAATTCAATTGTCCTACCTTTAATGCAAAAGTTATCTTTGACGGCAATAGGAATTCCATCCAAATCACTCAAAATCTTTTTTTCAGTTTGCCTGGAGTCTGCTAATTCCGATTGTTTACGCGCTAAATCCCGAGTCACGGTTATGTACGGGTTCAACGATTTCGCGTGGGATACCAAATTCAACACAGAATCACAAATTTCAGACGGTCTAATTTCGTTGTTCGCGATTTTTTGGTGTACTTTTTTAATTGGCGACGCGAGTATTTTATTCATGTTTCACTGTGTTTCACAAATCGAAAACCAAAACAAATGTTTTCGTTTTGACCAGGCATAAACATAAACAAAAGTAATCGGCTCAAGATACGATGTCTTGCTTGCCAATATGGCGGCCGTTTCAACCGTTAAAAAAATTCAAATTCATAAGATGTTATCTCCATAATTAGAATCGTTTTTTAATAAAAAATTACCAAAGTTTACATGTAATCTAATGAGTGGAACCAGTTTTTTCACATTTTCAACAATACTACATTTAGAATTTCGATAAAAATTTATCGTTTGCACATTATAACTTTCTTTGTAAAATACTTCAATCAAAATCAATTTTTATGATACCGTTTTTGAGAAAAAAAATAATATTCAACAAATTTGACACTTTTTGCATAAAATCAAGAAACTTGGCAACAGTGCCGTTCTGCAATGTTGCCACTACTGAAAATAATGCCGTGATCTGAAACTAGCTACAAATAATTTCCATACTGCAGCTAAATTCATTCGTGGAGGTAATTCGCTGCAACCCACTGCGCAGGATTTCTCTCCCGAGAAATTCTCAGCGATTATCGCTGTTGCTGTCGCTGTCGCCCGTCGCTCCATGTAAAGGTACCTTAAGGCGACACAGAACCTGCTGTAGTGCGAGGGAGACGCATATAACGGTAAGCGAATGAGTGGAAAGAGGAGGTGGATAAAACGGGTTCTGTGTCCCCTTAAAAGTAATAGCGTTCTTTATAAATTTTTGAAAATAACGTCAAAAAAATCTTTCACGAACAAAATGAAAATTTTTTTACTTAAGGGCGGGCGGGAGAAATAGAAACATATACTATAACATGTGAAAATTCACTCGACTTTGAGCCATACTTTCGCCCAAAATAAAGCGAATTGATCCAAAAGTCGCATACCTGTATGTCGAGTGTACATTTTTCTATCCAACGAAGCAAGATGAGGGCGATTTATCAATTACTTTCGCAAATATAGTCGAATTTCCGAAGTACTGTTTTTATCTGTCAAATTTCGTTATCCATCATGGCCGCTGTGCTGATCCGTGCCGTGCGTGCAGTTG
>JAPYZL010190943.1:0-12912 GCA_030522825.1 Platygaster orseoliae | reverse complement strand
GAATTTCGGGCTTCGGAAAGCCCGGCGCTTCAGCGTGTCATCCCCTCCCCTGCCTACTGGCCGAGCGCGAAACCCCTTATTCAATCGGGACCTTCAAACGGTAGTTTTACGCAATAGCGACTTTTTACACGTATAAGTAATTCATGAGTTTCTATGACTAGACAAAAAAATTACCTTTCTATTTTTTTCTATTTTTCCCCAGCTTTTGATATGCAGGGTATGTCAAGGTGTAAATTTTCATTCCAAAAATAGCCCGTTTTTCCAGTATAAATGTACGCAAATGATTAATGACTAAACAAGATGTTTTTTTTCTTTTTTCGAACAACATATTTCATTTTTTTTATTGTACGAAAACTGATTCGTTCATATGGTTTTTTTTATCACAGAATGATGATTTTCAAGAACCATGAATTTTGACATAAATAAATAATAAATGAAATTGTAAATTATGCATAAATAAATTATAAATTTTGACATAAATTTTGACAGAGTTTCTATACTCGACCGTTTGTATTTTGTTTCTGTACAAAAATTATTTTCAGCATATTTTTTCTTTAATTGACTATCTTGAAAATCGTTAACTGTAGCTTTCATTAATGAAATTCAGCTTCATAAAAACCCTTTCCATCGGTAATTTTCACTTTCGTTAATACTTTTTTCGAAAATGATTGACGATTCCAAAGAAGGCGAATGGTAATGTTTTACGATTTGAATATTGTAATGAAGTGCGCTGAAATCGTAGCTTCGCGAGGAAGAAAACGATATCGTAATAGCCGTGATACACATCACAGTACATTGCGCTCGTCGCGATATCGGTTTCTCGCCGCGTTACTATGATTTCGAGTTAACAATTCAATGCTTTACTCCGCGATATTCAAATCGTTATACGCTCGCAGCGAAAAATCATGGAATTTATTGTTTCGTCGCTCGGGGAATCCCAGAAAATTGCTATTTTGTTATCTCGAGAGAATTCTGGCAGGATTCACTTGTGTTTTATGAAAATGAGGCAAGCTTTTTACAAACCGGCTTGAATTCAATTTCTTCTCGTTATATGCAAATTTAAATGAAATTACATGTTTACATTAAGTTGTGGATTATAAGGATCCAGTATTTTTTTAAAAATATTTTTATAATCTAAGTTTATGTATTGAAAAATGATTGTACAAGTCGAATAACCTGTGATTCAAATCTTACCGTTGGTATCATTATCAAAAGTTTTCCATTTCTTTTAAGAACTAGTTTTATAATGAATTTTTTAAAATTTATCGAAATTCCCGATATTTTTCCAAAGACCAATATATAGATATGGCGTTTTTTTTTCAACATAAAAAAATATTAAATTTGGTTCCAGCAAAAAAATCATTAAGTAAAATAAATGCTAACCGAATTTCTGTTGATTTCAATTATAGTTTTGGTTATTCAAATTTTATATTTTGTTAGATCTATATTTTATTAAATAAATAGATGCTGGTACCAAACATTTCTTTACATACTCAAATATCATCAAAAATCGTCCTACTAAAAAAACTAAATTCAAGAAACAATTTGTTTTCAGTTATTCCATATATTCCAAAACTGTGCAGAAATTAAATTTCGTTTCAGAGTATTTGATTTGTTCACAAAGTTTACAACGTTGAGAAATAACACACGAATTTTTTTCTGAGATTTACCATCAATGATTTAAAACCTCAAAATAGCGAATTCAACGAAGCCCTGAAAAATCTTCGACGAAAAAAATGCATTAGATAATCGACGATGAAATTCGTCGTTTTAAATAAAGGTCGAATTTTTAAGATTCTTGTAAAAACTTTTCTTATAAACTTTTATTTCCTGTAGAAATGTTTATAAACAATTTTTTTTCATCAAAATTGCAGTTCATAGGATATGTACGAGGTTGAAATATTTTCTTATAAAAAATTTGAAATTTCTTAAAGAAGTGTCACTGGTTATTTTAAAAAGTTTTTTTCCTGAGAATATACAGAATATAATTATTAATTATTAATATAATTATTATAGAAACAGAATTCCATAAGAATCAAAATTACTAGTGTATAAATATGTTTGGAAAATTCCTTGTTAGAGGCTTCGTTGAATTTACTTTTTCAATGTTTTACATTATTTTTCGTAAATCTCAGAAAAAAATTTTCCTGTGACTTTTCAAAGTTGTAAACTTTATGAACATGTATTTAATGGACCCTCATACAAGAACCGCGATCGTCCAAAAATGTTGCTAAAATCTCTGCCATCTGTCAAATTGGAAGACAACAAATATTTCTTTCAAGCATACTAACTGTACCAACGGGATGATTGTCTACAAAACAATGAAAGATAAAAAGAACCGCGAGTTACGACTCATTAACGAATTTCGTCACTCGAGCAATGGACAAATGAGGACCTCTCGGGTCCGAAATTTTGACAATAACGCTCACGGACGGGGCTTTATCTGCTTTGCCTGGTATTTCACAGACCGTAATACCGGTCCCCCGCTTATCCTAATCCCGGTCCCGAAAATTGGACCGCCTTTGGAATAACCTGTTTGTACTTTTTCGAGAGTGCAACAATGTATATACGCATTTTTTTTCCTTTCACTCAACAAAGCAGATCAATCACCATGTCGACCTGACAGGTTTTTCAAGCAGATACTTACGAGAAGCTGCACGAAAGTTTTCTACTATTTTTTATTCGAGTCGAAAAGTTGACGACTATGACGCAATTTTGTACAAAAGGTGCTAGTTACATAAAAAAAAAAAAAACTGGAACAATTTAAAAACTTGCTAATCAAGTGAAATTTCTCACGGCACCCGTAAAAAGTAAAAAGGGAATCAAAAAAGCGAACAAACGAAAACATAATACAAGTAAACAAAATAAATAGTTTAGAATAAACGACGAAAATAAAAATTATAAAAATAAAAATGGAATATACTAATAATTTAGACGTTAAACTTAGACGTGAAATTTTTATTTTTATAATGTTGGTTTTATCTGCTTGTTTATTGGCTTTTTTTCATCAGATTGTATTTCATTTTATTTTTCTGCTTTTTCGCTTCTTACAGAAAATTGTGAGTGAGTGAAAAATTACTTTTCACTCACGAGTTTTAAAACTGAATACAATTTTTTATCAATTGATATTTTTTTTAGTTTTGACAAAAAAAATAGTTCAATTTTTCCGAGAAAAACGTTGAATTTTTTAATAAAACTGCATATCTAGCCATGTATATAAATACTAGAAATCTATAAAAAATACAAGAAAACGCGACAAAACCTTATGAATACTAAAAAAAATTATAAATATGAAAGAAATCTATGAATATATTGAAAATCAATCGATATTTAAATTCTAGAGCATCGAGTTCTAGATATCTAAATACCAATCTACAAAAATACTCATCATTAAGAGCAATACTAGAAAATCCTCAAAAATTTTATGAATAAAAAAATGGGAGAAGTACTCGAAATATATCAACGCATTGATTATTCAAAAATTGTATAAAATTTTTTTTTTTTTTTTAGAAATTTTGAAAACTTCGGAAATCAATAAAAACACGAGGAATTTGTTCAAATCGTATAAATGCTAAAAACATAATAAAAAAAAGAAATACTGGAAAACTGTATAAAAAATTATTTTTACCAAAAAATAACAATTTGAATACTCAAAATCTTTGAAATGTTTAATGCTGTAGCATCAAATTCTAGAAATTTATAAAACTTTTTATAGAAATACATGAAAGCTATAAAAATACTGCAAAATCAAATAAATAACTTGCAATACGAAAATTCTAGAAACCTATTTATTACTTAAAATCAACATTGCTACAATTTTCATGTTCTACAATTTTGATTGCTAGAGCATGAAATTCGAAAAAAAAAAAACTTAATGTCAGTGACTTGAAAGCCACAAAAATCGAATTCTACTACATGAGAGGGTATCTATTGTGCATACATTTTTTGTGCATTATTAACATTGAGCCTATTATATTTGTTTAAAATCATAACAAAATAATATTTTTGTTTCCAATTATATCAACTTGTAATAAGTAACCTAAAATTTACGAATGCTTCTTAAAATTCAATTATTAATAATAATTATATCATGATGATTTATTTGTAATTATAAAATTGGTAATCAAAATACTTGTAAATAATACTAATACTTGCTTGTGTTGCAGATCTATGACCCTAGTAATTTTGATTTTTATAAAAACATTATACAAATTTGTATAAAATAGATGTTATTGAATTCTTATAAGAAAAACTTTTTTAAAAAATTACTTATAAGAACCTTATAAGAAAAGTTTCTAATAAAATTCTATTTCCTGTAGAAATTTCTAGAAAATCATTTTTTCATAAAAACTTTTTTCTGTGTAGAATTTATAGAAAAATTTGTTTTATCGAAAATCTTTCTATTCAAACAGTTTT
This sequence comes from Platygaster orseoliae, assembly GCA_030522825.1. Lineage (NCBI taxonomy): Eukaryota > Metazoa > Arthropoda > Insecta > Hymenoptera > Platygastridae > Platygaster > Platygaster orseoliae. The sequence continues at coordinate 8,496 of JAPYZL010190943.1, read as the reverse complement.
TCTGAAAAAAAGTCTTCCTAAATTTTTCACTATATTTGTATTTTTTAACTTGAGTTGATGACTATATTTTCAGAGTTTCCTTTATTCTTCGTTTTATATATTAATATTCTCTTATTACGGTTTTTTAATAAGATTTTGTGCAATATGTTATATGGAAATATTCAATAAATAATGATATTTCATATGATTCATTTTTTATAAGATTTTGACATTTTTTATAAAAGTGTGATTGGTTTTGATAGGGTTTGTATAATAAAAAATAATACTAATATTTATAATAAGCTGAGTTTTATAATATTTTCATAATTTTCACAAGAAAATTTTTTCATAAGAATTTCGTAATGTCAGCTTTATAAAAAACGAAATTCTCATAAGTAATCTCTGATTCTTTTAAGAATTTCGCCATTTTTTTTTGTAAAAACCAAATCACTGAGGTTGCAATTCAGATTTTCTATCAATTGTTGCAACTATTTTCTTGTGTATATGAAAGACAAGCTATAATTTCAATTTGCGGAAAAAACTATGCATAATTGATCGCTGCACAAAAATCTGTATGTACAATAAATTTATGCAAAAAGTCAAGAATGCATAAAAAATTCACGCACAATAGATACCATCCCTACTACATTCAATACGAATATGAAAAATGTGCGACTCTGCACTTCAAAATTTCATAAACTCTATACCTAATTTCAAAATTTTAAAACTTGAAAAATCTTACTTCCCGTGAACAAATCTTCAAAGGTTAAAAATTATCATGTCATGGATTAAATACGATTTTCTGAAAACCCCTTCCAAAATTTTTCTGCCTACTCCATTGGAAATTTTAGTCTAGCGTTCTATAAAAATTTTCACTCGAAGAAAAAACTGAAAAAAAAAAGTCAAAATATGTACACAGTTCTTCCGAAAAATTCGGTAAGCGTTTATTCACCGTTGCACGTTGGGAATCAGTTGCAAAATTTTTTGCCAGTTTCAGAGCCACTCGAGTGTCTTCAATATAATTGCCAATAAAACCCTCGGGTTTCAATCGAACACGCCATAGTTATCTTGGGGGCAGCCTCTTTCACTCTTTCGAAATGTTAATCTTTTTCCGAGTGATAAATCGCGCGAACGACACTTTATAGTACCGTATTAAAACCGTCATCATACGCGGCCTTGGCAGCTCTACCTGGGACATGGGTGTCATCGACACCAGGCCATATCTGCCATCGACCTGGAACCTTCATCCTAGAACATCCGCGTTATTCATATACCACGAAAGAAACTCTATAATCGCCGCCCAGCGAAATTACAACTTTACGGCTCCTCGATCCCCGCCATTAAGGCCGTATAAATGCGTGTGTTTAAATGAGATTGATCCTAACAGGACGATAGTACTTTTCACCGACTTTCGCGCCCCAACATCTTACCAACAACAACGTTCATGTCATTAATGACGTATACAAAGACAAAAAAAAATATTCGGTATTTTCACTTCAAATAAAAAAACAATGGTATTTGTTATTTTGTAATTTTTGAATTGACTCGAACCGAAAGTTTCAACTCAGGAAATGAGGACGTGATTATTTCGGTGAAACTCACCGAGCCAATAAACAAACTTACAAACCTAACCAAAGGAATCGTCGAAACGAGGGAAGAATCAAGGCCGAAAATCAGGAGAAATTTGTGGGCAAACCGTAAGACGCATTATCTTAGGATCGTAGATGCCTTTTTGGAACGCAAAATTATTCCGATAAATTCCAACAATGTGGAAGCTCGTTACGGGGCTGATGCGATCGGGAGATATACATACGCGCTCAATCGCAAAGATGAAATCATTGTTAAAATTAAGCTCGGCCGTTAATTATGCACGCAATGTTCGATAAAAAAAATTTAATATCAGCAAAAAGTTACACAATTTGAAAAATATAAAATTTGAAGTTACAAATAAATACGTAACTTACAAATATGCTTTTATAGCAAAAAAATTCGTTGAATCAAGTTGTGTTGAGACAGTACATATTTTTGCTGTTACAGCAAATTTTTTTCCGCTTTTACCATATGAAAATTTTATATATTTATTGAATTTCTGAAAACTACGTATTATTCGAAATTCGTAATAATTTTACATGTAATAATTGACGCTCTTTAAAGAAAGTCAAGAAATTCTAAGAATTTTGGGTTCATTCCAATATCGAACCGCAATTTCAACAACGCTTTTCACTCAAAGAATCTCCCAAACCAGCCAAAGTCCCAAAAATTCACTAGTCATCGTCCGGCGCTTTGCTCTTCGCCGACGCATTTGTTTTGGGCCTCACCCGGGCCCGATAATGTTTCCGGTTGCCTGATAGGGTCCCGAGGGAGAACAAAAAAAAGATTTCGTTAAACAAATACCCGCCGAAAAGGTGCAGAGTTTTCCTGAAGTTGGTTGGGAAAAAAACGTTTCTTTTGTGAGTAAGCCTACCTGAATTCGACAAATGCTCGACCGCGAGTCCAGGATACGAGGAGCGCGTTGTTTGCCAAACAGCGCGTTTTTAAATACCAATGATTGCCGGAGTGCCGGGTCCCTTTGTTATTTCAGCCCACGGGTAACATCTTCCGGAGAATTCATATTATCCCGCAAACCCGTAAAATAAACACGTGAACACGCCTTCCAGATTTCGATGAACCCGAGGTAATTGAAAACGCGTTTGTCGAGCTATTAGAAGGTTGGCTGTAAAGCGTAAAAGAGTTTTTTAATAATACGTTATCACGTAATTTTCGAATAATTAATCGGTGTTTTGTTATGTTTTTTTCATATACTCTTAAATTGTATTTAATTATGAATAAGCATCAACCAATTGAAAGCTGAATATGATGCCAAAATATTTACTAAGGTTCAAGACGCAAATTATAAAACAATATTTACACAACTGAATCTTGGAATCTTAAAAAAAAGGTCTGGAAAAAATGGGCCTTCTAATTTCCCGGAAAGCGGTGTTCGGGTCATTGAAATCACTGGCGTAGGTGGTCCCCGCGAAAGGCAATCACTCGGCTTAATGACGAGAGCGAGCCGAGGAGTCCTTTGGTCGCAGATTATCTCCTGCATCCTTACGGCGGTTACCCTTGCCTTGAAACTCTGTAATTTCCCCACAAAACGACACAAAACCGCGCAGATTCGTACTTTGATTTTATTTTCATGGCCCACAAAAAAGCCCTTAATCGTCTGGAATCAATTTTTCTTGTTGAAGTCATTAAAAATGTTCATTAGCGAAAAAAACGACGTCACAAGGGGAAAAAGTCGAATTTCGAGAATTTTATCTAAAATATAGAGAAAGTGCGTTATTTCGATGTCAAACGAGGCAAACAGAAAATTCGAACTCGGAGAGTGGATTCATTTCACTTGGAATGTTGCTCTTTGATGCGCGATTGACCATCGGGATCCATAATTCGGCGCTCGTGATTCCCCGCGGTATAAGTGGCCTTTGCGAGAGGTCCATCGCATAGTTTCGACAGATGTAACACGCGTCGATTTCGGTACACCCTCGAGACATGAGCGTTTGCACGCAACAGTCCCGTATATGAATCTGTTTTTGTCAAAGCCGCAACAGAGACCCGAAATTATTCATTGTTTCTCCACACTTCTTCGACTTTCCAAAAACCAAAATCCATAAAAAACATCTAAAATGTAAATTTCACTGTTTAACGCCCGAGGTGATACTATAATGAGCAAAAAATGAGATGCCGATACCTTGTCGCTTGAAAGAGACCCACGCTGTCACTCATCTATTAGAAGACCAAGTCACATCAAGGAAAAAGCTGTTCAATAAAAATAAAAAAAAGGATTGTTTGAACATGTTGTCTCGGTTATTGAGTGGTTTGAGACTGATGCTTAAAACTGTGGCACGAAGAGTGAAATAAGGATGCAAGTTGTTCAACAATGAAAATAGAAAAACAGAACTACAGCTTCGAAAAAAAAAAAAAAAATTTACTTTGGGATTTTATAATTTTCAATCTTTGACGATGTGGCTACCGTTAAACGATTTTCGAATTTATCGAATTTTGGAATTTCGAAGTTGTACCTACAACTTTTAAAGTCTAAAGTCGAATATTTTTCATAATTATACGCAGGGCCAGATTCAGAAAATTATTTCGTTAGGGGTTTTCAGAATTTTGAACTTGTTGACCTTTTTTTTAATGAGATTTGACGAATCTCATTAAATGACTCATTAATTAATCTCATTAAATTAATCTCATGACCTTTTTTTTATTTTTAGATTTGTTAAGGAATTATTAAACTTTTTTTTTTTTTTTTTTTTTTTTGAGAAATTTAAGGACACTCAACATTTTGGGGGGAGGGGGGCTGGACCCACCAGACCGCCCCGCTGGATCCGTCGCTGTAAAATGCTAATTAATGTTAACCCATCGGAAAAACCTTAAATGAGACTGTTCTTCTAGGTGTGTGCCGAGGATACTAGAACTAGTATCTTTGGTGTGTGCTGTGACAACTTAAATGTTAAGCTGCCACACTACTTGTTATTTTCCACAATTTTAAAGCGGTTAATTTTTTTTTTGTAGGAATGGTGGTAACAAATGGTAATGAATGTTGATTCATCGGAAAAACATTATATTAGACTGTTCCTCTGAGTGTGTGCTGAGCCAGCTTGATTGTTAAGCTAGCACACTACTTGTTATTTGCCAAAATATGTAAGCGATTAATTTTTTCTGTTTTGGTAGTAATTGCAGTAATGAATATTAATTAATAGAGATTCATCAAAAAAACGTTAAATTAGACTGTTCCTCTGGGTGTGAGCTGTGCTAGCTTAATTGTTAACAGGGCTGCCAGATTCTGTTTTGCTTTCACTCTCTATCGTCAAAAAAGACGTAAGTCTGTCCTTGCCTACTACGGATTTTTCCGTAGTATCTGGCAGTCCTGATTGTTAAAATAGCAACGCACTTGTTATTTTTGCATTATTTGGGCGATAAATTTTTTTTGTTTTGGTGGTAATTGTGGTAATAAATAGTGATAAATTCTGATTAATCGGAAAAACGTTAAATTAGACTGTTCCTCTGGGTGTGAGCTGTTCTAGCTTAGTTGTTAAACTAGCGCCGAACTTGTTATTTTTCGCGGTATTTGAGAGATTTCTTTTTTTGTTTTGGTGGTAATTGTGGTAATAATTTGTAATTAATTTTGATTAATCGAAAAAACGTTAAATTAGACTGTTCCTCTGGGTGTTAGCTGTGCTAGCTTAATTGTTAAGCTAGCCGAGCACTTGTGATTTTCCACGATTTTAAAGAGATTAATTTTTTTTTATGGTGGAAATGGTAGTTATAAATGAAAATTAATTCTGATGTATCAGAAAAACCCTAAATAAGACTTGCCCTGCTGAGTATGAGCTGTGCTTGCTTAATTGTTAAGCTACCACAGCACTTGTGATTTTTTACGATTTTTGAGAGATTAATTTTTTTCTTTTTGTGGAAATGGTGGTAATAAATGGTAATTAATTCTGATCTATTAGAAAAACATTAAATTAGACTGTTCCTCTGAGCGTAGGCGCTGCTAGCTTAATTGTTAAGCTAGCAGAGCACTCGTGATTTTCCACGATTTTTAAGAGAATAATTTTTTTTTTTTTTTGTTAAAATGGTGGCAATAAATGATAATTAATTCTGATCGATCAGAAAAACATTAAATTAGACTGTACCCCTGAGTGTAGGCGCTGCTAGCTTAATTGTTAAGCCAGCAGAGCACTCTTGATTTTCCACGATTTTTAAGAGATTAATTTTTTTTTTTTGGTAAAAATGCAGGTAATAAATGGTAGTTGATTCTGTTTTAGCAGAAAAACATTAAATTAGACTGTTTCTATAGGTGTGAGGAAAAATTCAGTCATAAGTTTCTTTATTTTGATGAAAGAAGCTCATTACTGAATTTTTATCTATCACTTGTAATAGCAGCGTTGGCCACGGTGTTAGAGTAGTGGATTCGTTTGCGAGAAGTCCGGGTTTTTAAATCCCATGCGTGGAGCAGATTTTTTTTTGCCAAATTATGCTAAAAAATGCTCAAAACAAACTCTAATGCTTGATTTTTGGTGTAAGGAATACAATAATGTGAAAACAATTTACAGCCCATCTATGTCCAGCTGAAATAGCCGGACCAATTGGTAATTCCAATTGGTTGGAACATTTGGCAATAAATTGGTCGGACCAATTGGCAAAATGCCAATTCGCCAATTGGTTTTGCCGATTGGTCGGGCTATTGGCAAAAACAATTGGATTTTTTCAGCTGAGTATTTATAAAATTTAAAGTGTTTTCTTTAATTTTTATGATTTTAAATAGGAGATTTTTAAAGTTACATGTTCTAAGATTCAAAGTTTTATACATTTTTAAGAAAACTATCTTTATATAGTTTTTGAACTTAGGAAACTATGAAGGATTTTCTTGTATTTAAAAGAATTTTCAGTATTTTATGGATTGCTATACAGATTCAAAAAGTTATATGCTCTAGAATTCAAATTTCAATTGATTTTCAGTAGATAGTTATACAGTTTTTTGGGAAAAGTGCTTCTTATATGTAAGTTTTTTATTTTTTTGTATTTTTGTAGTACTTTAAAATTTCATAAGTGTTTTCGTAGTATTTTTATGGAATTCGATGCTCCAAGGTTAAAATTTTTTTTTTAGATTTTTAGCTTTTCCGCAAATTATAGTTTTCTTTTCAAATCACTGTATTGAGACAATTTTAAAACTAAATTTTTTTTGTTTTCACGTAGTCTTAGCCAAACATTAGTAAATAGAATCTCGTTTAAAAAAATTCTCATTAGGCATTATATTTAAGTTCTAAAATATAAAAAAAAAATTAATAAACTATTATATTTCAGTCAGTAATATTCAGAATGCTGATGTGTCAGAAATTCTAAACGTTTAAGGATAAACAAAAATAGAAAAAATTGTTTATTCACAATTTGCTAGTAATCGGATATTTGGACGTGAATTACTAGCGAACTGTGAATAAAATATCGTACTGCGAGTTTTGGAAATTGCCTATTTTAACGAAACGATTACAGCCCTCGGCTTCGCCTCGGGCTGCAAACTTCCGTTTTGTCGAAACCGACATTTCCAAAACTCACAATAATATACTATTACAATAACTTTCATAGTAATAGTAATAAATAATCATTGATATTAAACAAATATTATCTAATATTCCTAACTTTTTTTACCTCAATCTTAGGTGAGAATAGAAAAAAACATTTTTTTTAATTTATTTCATAAACGTTTGGAATTTGAGACACATGAATTCTGAGCATCGTTTAACTTTGAAAACTTACATGAAACCATTTGTTTTTTTCTAGATTTCAGTTAGTACATTTTTGATAATTTTCACTTATTTTATAATTCATTGCTATTATTTTTATTCTTTGACGTTTATACTATCATTATTTACTCTCATAGCTGTTATTCTATTTTTCCATGAAATATTAACAAATTTCAATCAAATTTCAGGAGGGATCTGCCTGCACCATGATATTGATTTACACCACATATCAGCCAAAAAAAATCATTACAAGGCTGACGTTCTAATTCTCATTGTCTCGGTGGCTAAGTGGCTCAATCTCGCCATCAAACGAAAACTGCGTAGCTTAGGTTCAAATCCCTGCTCCAACCTATTATTTAAATAAATAAAAAGATGAAAAGAGGAGGTGAAAGAACCTTTGAAGAAAACGATTAGTCCACAATATACAAGAACTTGAATAAATCTTCCGTTGCGATGGGAAAATGAAAAAATCGAATCTAAAGTCATTTTACGACGTGAAATGGCCAAAAAGCGGCGCGACTCATTGTGCAGAAAGTGGAGAAGGTACGTGGAAGCGGTGAAAGAAAAGGTTTAACGGCGCAAAAAGGGCAAAGTCTATTCAGCACGCACAAACACGGGCCAGGAGATGGAATATTGAAAAAAGGGCCATCCCGTATGGCCGTATGGCCGTATGGCCGGCAGGGCTTAGCGTGATATTGCGTTTCGTGATCCAATAAGGAATCGCGTGTGCTGGATGACGAGCTCGGGGCAAATAACTGCTGCGAGTAGCGTAAGCGCTTGCTCTGCTTTCCTTGATAGCTACTGCACACTTAGGTGACCGTGGGCTACCCAGCTAATTCAAAACAGTCACCTTTGTAACTCGCGTCATTAACGAATTCTCTTTAATGCTCATCAAAATCCATGGAATACTAATCTTCATTTCAACATTTTTTGTTAAATGCTCAACTCGTTAGAGATGACTTGAAATCCTTTTGAGCAATATAGTTTTATCACGATATATGTAATTTTATCACGAGTTGTCGAGTTTTTTGTTCATGAGCTAATTTACTAGGTTTCAAATGAAAATTGTATAAATCTTCATAACTTAACTCATAAATGCATCGATATTTATTATTATTACTTCACGCTAAGGGGCCGTTCACATATTACGTAACGCATTTTTCGACCTTTTTTGACCCCTCCCCCCCTGGTCGTAACACAACGTAACAAACCTCACTACCCCCCTCCC
>JAPYZL010190912.1:0-13160 GCA_030522825.1 Platygaster orseoliae | reverse complement strand
CATGCCCAGGAAACTTGGCTGTATCTGGATCAAGTCTTGACCAAGTCTGGGGATAACTCAATGGAACTCGGAACTCTGGCTCCAGACTTGACCAAGACCAGTCCAAGATTCTTTGTCAAGACTTCTTGGATACTCCTGGAGATTTTTTTGCCCAAGATTTGGTTTTACGGGGTTGTTATGTAGTAGATAAGAAAAGCGCGCTTCATTATCACTCCAACGCGGACTGTGAGCCGTTGTTAATGAAGGCGAGGCATATCGTTGATCCAGTGCCATATATTAAAATTATGAAAAACGCTCCAATAATATATCCAATATGATGAATTCTGTACGATTCATGAAGCCACAATGAGAAAAATGAGAAAATCCACATATAAATCAATCTTTCGGCAATTTATTTTCCCCTCATCATTGCAATCATACTTGAATTTTCTCATTTTTCTCATTGTGGCTCCATGGATCGTACAGAATTCATCATATTGGATATATTATTGGAGCTACTTCCATAATTTTACTTCTTGATTTAGTAGGAAAACTACAGATTTGGCAACACTAAGAGGTAATGCCTTAAAAAAGACAGTAGGGGATGTTCAGATCAAACATCTCTCTCCACATTAACGCTTCTCAAAAAATTAGAATTAGAATGACCGTGAAATGCTCACCATAATCACCTATTTTGCCATCACACATTCGCCACAGCAGGTTCACTCAGTTCACCGTGTTTCGTTCACCCGCCATCGATCTAATAAAACCATAAAACTCCTCAAAAAGCACCTAGTTGTCTCGACTCTCGACCGTTTTTCGGGCGCTCATCCGTCCCGTAGGGGGTGGCGGGGGCTGTTCGTCGGGGTCGGCTCACTCCCGAACATTGCCGAAGCGCGGGAACCCGCGGCGCTCAGGCGCACTCGGCTATCTCCGCCGGATGCTGTATACGCTGTATACTGTCGCAGTGGGGCGCGAGGAGGGGCGGAAAAGGCCGACGAGCTCCGGCACCATTCACCGCGCGACTTTCGTGCAGTGTGTACGCGTTCTCGCTGCCGCGCCTCGTCGGAATATCCGTGCGAAAAAAAAGGAAGCGACTGTAATTCGCGATTCGCGTAGTGTCGAGTTTTCCCGGTAACGTGCTCCGATGCCGTGGACGTCGTCGAGCTCTGTGACTGTTTACCCGCCTAAACCAAGTGCAGTGTGAGTCGTAAACACCGGTGACTCGAGGACTACTTTTGGGATTTCGCCGATCTCGCGAAAAGGAAGGAAATTAATATGTGCACGTGATTCGATGTGACCGTTTCTTTTTTCTCCTTCTTTACCGGTTGTTATTTGTTTTGAGTGAAGTATACTGTTCGGAATAAGTAGTTTTTGTGCGAGTGCTGGATTTCTAAATGCTTGAGTGATGACCCGGGACCACGAAATCAGGACGATGCTGCTCCTCGTGATCGTGCTTTGCACCACGCCCATTGTTAAAGGTTTGTTTGTTTTTTGTTATTAGTTTTTGCGGAGATTTATTGCAAGGGTTGCGGTGAATTGAAGGGGCGGTTTTTGGGATTTTTGGCGTTGGTTTCATTTGATGAATGTATATAAAATCTGCACGTTCATTGCACGTTCGCTACATTCACGATAATTCAAATTTATATAACACATTTTTAAGAGTCTGGTGTCAACATTTTCCATTTTCACTGTCGGTTTTATAATTTTTCATTTCGGATAATCCAAAAAGTGAGATGCAATGACGTACGACTTTTGAAAATAATATACTTTAATAATGTAATGATATGATATTTCCGTAATTATTTGGAATCACTTGAAATCTATACAATTTTAGGTCTTCAAGTATCGATTTCTAGAATTCTTTAAAAAATCCATTAAAAAACTAGAGAATACCATAAATTATGATAATACTTCAAAAATATGGAAAATACTTATAGTTATAGTAATTAATAAAATTTTATACATATAAATAAGATTTTTTTCTGAAAAATAATCAAACTCTGAATTTTAAGGCATTCAAGAATTACTTTCAGCAATCTATTTAAATACTAATATTGTTATAGAAAAATTTCCAAAGCTCAGAAATAGGCTCCAAAAGGTTATTATATTTCTTTACAATAATTTTTACAATCTGCGTAGATGACAGATTTTTTTCCAATCAATAGTTTTTCTCGCAGTCGTAAAATCAGTTATTCTAGTTACATTTTCACGATGATTGATTGACATTTTTTCGAATCAATTGTTTCCAACTTCATAAAAATCACGATTCGTCAGATTTTTCAATAAGAAACTAGAGGTATTAAAAGTATTCAGATTCAAGAGGTCACCAACTCTTTCCTTTTTGTTTTTTCAAGGATGAGTGAAAGTGCTTCTCCTCTTCCAAACTTCTGATTTTTGATTACTCAGCTTCGGTAGAGTTCGCTTTCGGAATTCATGAATTTCGTAGATGTATTTCCATCAAACTCCGAAAGATTTTATCGCTCGAAAGTCTTGAAATTGAATTCTGAGTTCTTCTAAGTCTAAATTTGCAAAACTACATATTAAATGATGTTTTTCATTATTAATTGGAGTTTCAAGATATTTTAACTTGTAAATTTGAATACTTATTCAACATATTAAAGACCTTTGCATAGTACGCTTTCTGAAGATGAAAAATATGAATATATAACTAAAGGTTTTAAACAATCTTAAACATGCTAAAACTTGCGTTTTCCAATTAAAATCATATTAAATTTAGACGTTAGTTGGACTATTATGATGTTACATTTCAAATTTCGATTATTTTGAGGATTGGTAAAAAAGAAATTTCGAAAATTCCTCAATAACACTTTTTTACGATTCCTACTCAGAATATTTGATTTATTAAAAAAATTTATTTACTAAATCATTCATTCACGAAAGAAACTGATGATTTAATAACAGAAAAATGTAATTATTATAATAACATTAATTTTGAATTCATTCTTTGCATAATATAGCCCTGATAGAATTTGTAAATTATTAATAATAATGAAAAATCCATTTTCAAATAATATAGTTCACTTACAATTTAATTGGTTATATATTCTCTGAACTATTAGCTGACAAATTTACAGTAGTGACTGTTGATCAATTATTATGGCAAATAGATATATTTTATCATAAATAGTAAATTTGAAAGTAATTATTGTTTATTTTATTACCTAAGTGGTAATAATAATCTTACTCTAGGATGACAGTCACCTTAGTGACAAAAAAATTATTTTGTTAAGTAAACTCCTTAATAAATTATTTCGCTTTATTAAAAATATTGCTTAAAAGCTTACTTTTTTAAGATGTCAAAGTTATGTATAGAAAAATCCGTTTTGAGCAAAATAGAAATTGAAATTACAGAATAATAGAAATATTTTATCTACGATGAATCGTAGTAATATATTTATTACTATAATAAATATATATTAATATAATATGTGATATATACCTGTTATTTCTATAATACTATTTTATAATATATATATATATATATATATATATATAGAATATACATTTATATGAATTTATATTCTATATACATTCATTGACATTACATTTGAATAATTTAATAAATTAAATCAATTCAATTATATATAAATATATATAAAAAATTTTTGATTAGTATATAAAAATGTTTTTTATATATTCACATTATAATATACATACTATATAATTTATATAAAATATAATAATAATAATATATCATTATATCATCGTAATAAACGATGAATCCTCACTAAAATTCATAACTTGATAAATTTTCAATAAAGAATTCTTAAAATTTTTCTGAGCTTACTTCTGAAACATAGCTTTCTTAATAATATAAAATCTAGAAGTATGTTAAAAAAAAAGTAATAATTTTTATAAATGTAGGTATTTGAAAACGAATGAAATATGGCTGTTAGGTGCAGGTTGTTCTTTTATGGCAAATAAAATATAATTAGTTGAACCACTCAAATGAATAAATCATAATATATTGTAAAATACTCTCATGACTATGTACAATTTCATAATAACCAGTTTATGATAATTTGACTATCTTTTAAAAAGTTCCTTAAATTATGTATTTACGAATTGTATACATATTTTTATAATCGTAATTGAATGTATATGCATCCATAATAATTAATTTCAATTTGAAATCATAGCATTCACTTTTTTTTGCAATATTACTTTCACAATTCGTTAATTTCAGAAGCATATAATAAAAGAATGCGTTGAGATGTTTTACGGAAACGTGAATTCTATGAGCGAGGGAAGGAAGCAACTTTGTGGGTTAATTGAAATTAAAACGCGGGACGAGGGTATTGCGAGATAGGGTTGGACGTGGGAGAGGCTCACCTGTCGGTTTTAACAGGTTCCGAAGAGTGGAAGGTAATGGGGATCGTGTTTGTGCACCTGCAAAGTACGCGCCGTGTGCGTGTTCGGGAACAGGTCACAATGAAGATTGAGAAACGGTCGTCGAGTGTCTAATGATCGGAGAAAAGTTTACCAAGTTTTCACAAAGTCGCGACCTAACAGATGTATTTCAAGTCTTCTCAATGCGAAAAACCTAGGGAAATTTGTGAACTTCTTGGTATTGTATTACGTAGTCTGAATTCTTATTTCGAAAAGTTTTGCAAACGTTTGGTTCATATTGTTTGTGGAGAATACGTTGGGAATTTTCAGATTATTTATTATATAGATTCTTTATTATATACGAATTAAAATGGAGTTGATCCTAAAGATGACCTAATTTAAGGTCGAAATATGGATTAACCTAATAAATGGAATCCAATACTTTGAAGGAATTTGCTCTTTGAGATCACCATAATATTTATATTTTACGACTGGAAAAAGAAGCATAATACAATTTCAATTTTTTTTTATTTAGTTTTGTTCATTTAATACTGGTTTCATAACAGGAAATTCTAGTGTAGAAATCTGGGTAACTGAGGAAATCTCGTTACGAGAATTATGTTATATAATATGAGTTTCTATCGGAATCTATTGCCTTTTCTCGGTGTGCGAATTATTTCCCGGACCCTTTGTACTCCAGCTGTAACGCGACACTTTCCTCGAGCTCAATTCCTTTGTGAATGTAAACCGCGATTTCCTTGGGCGTTGCTTTGATAAACAAGTTTCGTTCCCTGATTTGGAAAGATACTTGGGCGAACAAGAAAAGCGGGGGTTTAATGTATGCAGAAACAGGGGAAAGGATATTTGCGACAATTTAATTGTCGCCATTTTGCAAGCGTTTCTTGTATTTAAACGTCGTGAATCTTCATTCATTTATTTCAATGAACATTTTCAAACTGAAGAATTCATTGTTTGAGAGCTCCTAATTTAGAAGTGTAAAAAACATCAACGATGCGATATAAATGTTTTTGAAAGTGAGTTGAGGAAATCTGTAGTAAAAATTCTAGTGTTGGAATAATTGAAAGTGATATTCACAAAAAGAAGTGCGTTTTTTATTACATGATTCATCGTTCAGAAATTCACGTTTCTTCAAAAACATTAGTTCCAACATTTCTCTATAAGAAATTCTTTATAAGTAATCTATTAAAAAAAAAAATACTAAGTTAGTTCATCGACTTGAGTTCTCATTGCATTTCTGACGTCGTTTGCGACAAGTTTAGAAACGGATAGTTGTTTCCTGGATATATCACCTTCTGTTCGTTTCTGTGCATGTGACTTAGAACCTCAATATTGATCTTTCCAACTGTTGATTTAGTTTTGTGAGAGTAGAGCCGTAGAACGAAATAAACAAAAAGTAAAAGATGCCAGTTACTATGTTGGTGAGTAGGCCATTTTAAGAGGAGAGCGTATAATTCAATTGATGAAAATTTGTCTTGCTATTTGCAATTAAACCTCTTTGCAAGATTTTGGAAGATCAGAAAATGAAGTGTCATTGACCATCTTTTGTATATTCTCCTTGTTTTAAACTTTGTTTGACAAAATAATTTATAAGAAAGCTTCATTAAATTAGAATTTAATATAGAATGTGCTGATTTTAATGTCTTTCGAAGACTTTATCTTATGAATACAACTCCGCCAATATTTCAAAAACTGCTAATGCAAAGATGATAAACTTTTTTAAGACATCCTGAAAGTTTTTAAAGATTCGTACTTGGTTCTACCAATTTTTACAATTTCATGGACTTTTAAATATTTGTTTTAGTCTTTTAATTCACTGAAGATTATGAAAGTTCTTAAAAGTTGCTAAAAGTTAGGTAAAGTTCTGATAAATCTCAAGTTAGTGCAATGTTATTGTAACTCTAAGCCTCTGCAATGTTCTTTCTTAAATGAAAAACAGAAGCTTTAAGCTTCAGGAAGTTCTTGAAACTTTTATGCCTTTTTAAGTTTGGTTTCAACGTCCCAGAGTTTTCTGATAAATTTGTCATCATACTTTCTCTCACTTTTAAATGTCATAAAGGTTTTTTTTTATGCATGCTGTCTGTGCATTAATTTTCATTATTGGAAAACTGTCATTTTATATTTATGTATGAGACTTCAACTCATTGAACATGAAAAAAACAGAAATTGCGAGTTCTTAATGTTATTCAAGCGGGAAAGAATGTGGTTAGTGACAAATTGAAAGACTCAACTTCATTCTAAATAACCATAGAAATCATTCGAAAAATCACGTAAATATCAGATCCGTTTTCGCAATCACATGATGTATTTCAATCGACAGTATTTTTTGTGATTCAATAGATTTTCATAGGAATACTGTAAATTTATCATACGAAAATATCCGAGCGCTTTCGACTGAGAATGCACGAATGGCGCAGTTTCAGACGTAAATCATTTTTATGGATGTCAATTGTAGGGAAGGAATTTTCTTCCGAGTTTCGATGGAAGCCGCGAGAAAAGGGCAAGCGAACGAGCGGAAAAGAGAAAGAGAGGGAGCGAGAGAGAAAGAGAGAAATAAACAATTACAATTCATAAATCGATGCGGCAGTATCATTCAGTCTCGAAGTCTGAGTCGCGTATACACGTATATATCTTATGGCGGGGGCGACCGCGATAAAACGTAGGAAGCAAGTCTAAGGATCGATCGATTGCGCGATCTATCGCATGAAATCGTAGGCGGAACAAGTTCTTTTAACATTAGTTTAACAGTTTGTATATCGCACGTAAAATTATAGCGGATACAACAGTTTCTTGACTTGGATAACGCTCCATAACCTCCATAACGCTCCAGTTGCTCCATAATGCTCCAGTTGCTCCATAACGCTCCAGTTGCATTCCTTGGATAACGCTCCATTTTTATTCTTCAAGGAAAAAAAGGATTAGCTGCACACCTGCAGTAGCCCAACTTTTAGCTGCTGCTAATAACCAAATAATTGGTTATTGCAACCTAAGGATCATTCATAAAAACTTAGCATTAGTTGTTACACTGTTAGAAATTTCTGTAAATTTACAAACTTTTTAGTGCACAGTACCTTAAAAATTTCGAAAACGTGCTACCGAAAGTGATTTTACGTATCAGAAACTGAAATTTACTGTACGTGCTAAGGAATTACAGAACGTACTCTATATATCCTGCACTGTCCTGTACCAGTAATTCAGGGTACAGTTTCCTAAATATGTTTTAGCTAACTGTCACCATAATACACTTAAATGTACCTTAAATTTACGAAAAAACATCTACATCTGTATCGCGTTCCCTTAAAATAGACTTTTAGTGCACAGTTGATGGATATTAACATTCGTGTACATATTTACATAATTTTTACGTCGAGCGCGCTCAACGTTATTTGAATTTTTCCCGCGCCACGTAGGGATTCACTCGGCGCGTCACCGTGTGGCGCGGCTTTCTGCTTTCTCGTGCGGAAATTTGAGCGGCTACGCATGAAGTATTGGGCGTTGGACCACCCCAGACCACCCTAATAATTTGCTCTCCGCCAGCCGCGGGCATTATATGCTTCGTGGGGAATAAAATCTAGAACTGAACTAAAATTTTAGGGAACGTGTACCTTGAAGTTCTTTTACGAATGTTCACTAATATCGCACCACACGTGATGTAAAATTTCTTCCCAGATCGTCCCCTAATTTTAGAGTACCTGAGGTTTCTTAAATTTAAAGAAACACTTTCCTAAATTTAAGGTACGTACCCTACTGAAACTTCCAGGTAATTTACCTTAAAAATGGCCTAAAAATTTCTTAGGGTGTATAACACAAGTTTTGGTTGTAGTACCCAAAACTTTGGTCGGTACATATTTTACTGAATCAATGGTTGCTGTAACCAAACCATTTTTCTCCGTGTATGGAAATGAACAAGTTGAGAAAAAGCTCTTTGGATCCCTCGAGCAGAAACGTTTTAAGGACCAATCACTATCGATTTTTGCGGTCGATTAGCATCAAATTCCGCCAGGGTCGTAGAGCGTGATATCGAATTGAAACGTAGTTGGTCCTTTTGCCTACGCCTTTGCGCGAGCGTGATACAATACGTATACGTTGGTGCACGGGCCAAAGCGAGGGATTTCGCATTCCGTCGGCGTGCGCGACCTTACTTGGAATTGCCGCGTGTCTATCAGCCCTCGGTTCCGTCAATGCGGCGACAGTCGAGCGGCCGATTACGCCGATTTTATTCTGAATCATATTTAACGAGCAGCGCCGTTACAGGAAATCGACGTGAAACGAGCGTCAGGTGAGACTTGCCACTCAAATCGCAATATATCCGCTACGTGACTGCCCCCTCTAATGATTGACCTGTCACGCCTACAATTGCCACGAATTATGGCCTTGTCCAATTAATTATGCAATCGATGACTTCCGACGTCTGAGTTGTCGCTACATTTAGATCGAGCAAAAAATATGCACACCGGATATCATTTCGAAATTTTATGAAATGAGATCACTTTTCGTTTTAATTGCGAATGCGGAATGGGAGGGTTGAGGTTTTTTCCGATTGCTATGTAGGTGGTGATACGTGATCTCTTTCAGTCTCACTTAGTATGGGGTATTGTTACTATTTTTCTTCTTTGGTGAAACGTGTCCTGTACTCATTCCTTGGAATTTTTTGATTTTAGGGGAAAATTTCTATCTTGTGATGTTATTTATGGTTTATTTGGAATTTCATATACTTTATCGAGATTTTTGCAATAATTAATTCAAAACTCTATGTATGGTTATCGAACATGTAAAATAATAATTTATCGTTTAATTACACTGTCGTAGTTTCAAAAATTTTTTCTATTAACCAAGTTAGACCTGGATAAACTATTTATGACCTTGTCCAATCAATTGTGCAATCAATGACTTCCGCTGTCTGAATGTTGCTACATTAAGATCGGCAAAATTACGCTTATTGGACATCATTGAGTTAGTCGCTGCAAAATTTACTTCGTCTTGTGTAATGAGATTATGGCTGATTTTAATTTAGTGTACATTGCATACCGATGAAAACGTTGTGTACTTAGGGTTATGTCGCATAATTATGTTAGTGGATCTATAAACTATAATCATCTGAGGTAGGAAACGCTGAAACAAGATGATAGAATTCTGCAAACATTTTGTGGTTATGACTTTACATAAGGTATGAATTGATGCATTTTCTGAGGTTTCAGAGAGAAATTAGATTTATAATAAACTGTTATTAAAAAGTTATTCGACACTTAATTTTTTGAGTAGGTAGTATCAATATCATTTACCTGATATGAAATAAAATAAAAATACAATTCTAACTTAAATGATTGGAATAAGTGTATAATTATTAAATAAGAAAAAAGAAACTTTTTGAATATAAATAAGATACAAATATAGAAGATAATGAAAATAATAAAATATTATTATAATTGTTAAATAATAAAACAAATAAAAATATAATTCTTTGATTAAACAATATGACAATAAAGTTCCTTAATAGACCTAGAAAATTTACGGACTCTTTCTGTATGATTCAGATATCCTAGTTTAGTATTTTGTTCAGAACTGAATTAACCTGATAATTGAAAACCAAGCAATTCATCGAGAGTATCGGAAAGTTTGTGTACTTTTAATTTCCGTGTATCGTCATCTTTTCGCCTTTTGGGACGACGGTTCACCTTTTTGCCAGCCACGCGAAAAAGGACTCGGGGCAATTTTCATCGCCGAGATCGTGGTTTCCGATTTGGTCCCGTTGTAGTGTACCGCAGCTTCGCCGCCGGGAAAGAAGTGCCCGAGATTGTGAGTGCGATGATCGTGCCTTTTTTTCGGTGTTTTTTTCCGCACCTTTTTTCCTCTTCTTTTTAAGCAACGATTTTCCCGGGAACTTTTTCATCCCTGAAGCAACTCTCGTGGCAAAATAGAATTCCCAAATCGCGTCGGCTGGCAAGCTATAATTATTGCAATACCGTCGAGAACGTCAATCAGGAAAAATATTTGCATTCCGGGTCTTTCTGAATGGCTCAGTTGACTTTCGTTGATTGGTGAGCGAATGGAGAACGTTGATTGGGAAAAAACAATTCGTTTTTTAAGCATACTATATATAGAGGATATGAGATCGAGATGAAAACGATAATTTAAGGAATTCGCTATTATATTTTGATAGTACAGTTTTTCTTGAGATGTACATCGATATTCACTTCAAACAGTAATTCAAAATACACTAGATCTTTAAGACCATACTCAAATACTAATCATCGATACATATTATTAGATAGTGGGTAAATTTAGGAACCTCTGTCCAGATTAGAAGCCATCTTGTAAGAGGGATACATGGATTACAATGTGGTAATCAAAACAACAAAGTCTTTAATATTTTGTGTCAATAATGGGTTTGTGCTTTTTAGGTGGTGAATAATTGATAGCATTTTTCATGTTTCGCTCTCATTATTTCGACTTTACTGCAATTGCTGAGTGATTAATAAATTAATAACTCGCGTGTGTATTTGAATAAAAGCGAAGAATATCAAGTATTCCAATGCAGGTTTGCTAAAATCGAAGTATAAATATTTGATACAAAACATACAAACTGATTATATTGCAATGCAATTAATAGGCAGTGTCTTTTGATGTTTTTCATTAATAACTCGTTATATGTATAACTCGTATAATAGAGAACATTTCGTTTAATTAATTGAAGTATAAGGTATCGAAAAAATACTTTTATTATTTAAAGCAGTTGAGTGCAGATGAAAAATTAAAACGACTTGTTGTATTGTAGTAAGTGTTAGTATATTTCGTAGATTGTAGAAAATTTTAAAAACACCCTAAAACTACGAAACTATGTAATTCGTATTATTTTGAAAAAAGATTTTGTTTTTTATAATACAGATATCGTCATTAGTTTTGATCATTAAATAACTTTTGAAATTTAGAGAATCGACAAAGATTCCCTATAATTCAAACTATTTGTTAAATTTCAGAGAATGTTATTGAATTCTTTACAACGTGGAAAATTCTTAGGATTTTGAGAAATCGCAAGAACGCTGTACTATTCTCGAAGATTGTACAAATTAGAAAAATGTTTTATCGTTCTAAATTTATAAATTTTGAAAATTTCTATGGAATTTTGGAATTTGTAAATATTTACATGTTGGAAAACCATTTATAACTAGAAGATTGTCAGTTACTTCATAAATTTTGAAACATTTTCGGAATTCTTGAAATGATTGTATTATTTTTGAGATTGAAAAATTCCGGAAATGTCATAAAACTAAACAAACCGTCTACAATTTTCAGAATGTTTAAAAAATCAAAAACGTTTTATCGTCGGAGATTGTCAGTAGTTTTAAGAATTTCGATTTAAACCCAGAAATTCGAAAATTTCCAAAAAATTCTGAAGATTGTCTATCACTCCAAACATTTGTTATCATCTTTGATTTAGAAAGTTGAATAGCTTTTAAATTTAGAAAATCGTCAAGGATTCTCTAATTTTTAAAATATTTGTTGAATTTCAGAGAATCTTGATGAATTATTTACATCGTGGAAAATTTTTAGGATTTCAGGAAATCGCAAGAACTATCTAGAATTCTTCTAATTTGTAAAAATAAAAACATTTTATAGTACTGAGATAGTCGGTATTTTAAATATTTCTATATAAATCCGAAATTTGTGAATATTGACAAAATGGAAAACCTCCATCTAGAAGACTGCCAATGATTCTAAAAAATTCGAAACATTTTTTTAATTCTTCAAAAGGCTATTGAATTTTTAAGATTGAAAAATTCCGAAAATTTGGTAAAACTCTACAAACTGTCTATTCATCCTAAAATTTTTAAAGAATCAAAAATGTTTATAGGCGACGATTGTCAATAACTTTTCGAATTTCGTTATAAATTCAGAAATTCGAAAATTTCGATAGAAAATAAAAGCAAGTTAAATTGAAATATTTTGATGATAAAACTAGTACATCAATGTATTGAATACAATTCACAATCATGAATTACATTGATGTCACAGGTTTATTGTAAATATGTAGGGGAAAATGGGGTAATGACGGTCATAGGGTAATGACGGCCATCACCATTTTTGGTACTTAAAATAGACGTAGGTCTAAACTGTTTACTGTGACAGAAAGCTTATTCCATAAGCTTGTTTTTAAGTAGATGCTAAAGTGTGTGGATTTATTATAACTTGTAGTTCCAGACCAGTGCCGATACGTAACTATCTGAAAGTTTTATATAGTGTTCAAAATATCGATTATTTCGTCAACACTTTTAGCTACACAATCGAGGTAGATATATTAAAATGTTGCTATTAATATAAGCTTTCTAAATCAAGTAAAATTTTTCATGTGTCTTTCATAGTTTATGTGTAGTTCATGCTTGCGCAAAATAAGGTCATTGGGGGAATGACGGCCACTAGAGGTGGGGTAACTATTATTTATCAATTGTACTCTTATTATACATGCAATAACTGCGACTCAAATCTCGATGATGACGATGAAAATTAATGTCGTTGCATTTTAAGTTAAAAGCATTTTTTTCAATATGTTTCCTTTTTATTTCTCTTGCGCTTTTTGTGAGCTATCAATAAAGTTACCATAACAAAAATGTCAAATTTCCATTCGTTTTCCTTCACAGAGACTTCATTGAGTATTCACAGCGATTTGTGTTGATATTTGTGCAATTTTTCGTCGTTTTTTGAGGATGGCCGTCATTACCCCACCATTTTTCTAAATGACGAAAACGAACTTTTTTTGAAGATTCTAATTTTTTTTAGTTTGAATCAAAATTTTTTAAATCTGCCGATATACT
>JAPYZL010190893.1:0-10726 GCA_030522825.1 Platygaster orseoliae | reverse complement strand
CTTGAAACAATTTACGGAGAAAGTGCATAAGCAGTCCTTATGCGCTAACGGAAACTGACCTGGAACAGGATCCAGGCGATCCTTATCGAAAAAGGTTTTCGTTAGCGCTTAAGGACTGCTTATGCACATTCTCCGTAAATCGTTTCAAGAGACACACACTGTATGTTGCAGTTATGTCATGTATAAGACATATATAGGTCACATATAAGTCATATATAGGTCATATATAGTCGCATATAGGTTGTGTGTAGGGGTCGTCCATAAATTACGTAACGCTCTGAGGGGGGGGGGTGGTCAGATCAAACGTGACATCCTGTGTTGACGCTTATGGAGAATTGCGTAACATGGGGGGGGGGGGGTTAAAAAATATCAAAAATTGCGTTACGTAATTTATGGACGACCCCGTAGGCGTTACATATGCCTTATATATGTCATATATTATATATGTACACACATATAGGTCTTATATATGTTGTATATAAGACCTATATGACATACTTGTGCCTATATAAAGCATATATGCGATTTTATATATGTTGCAGTTATATCATGTATAAGTCATATATAGTAAGTCACATAGATGTCACATATAAGTCATATATAGTCGCACATAGGTTGTATATAGGCGTTATATAAGTCATATATAGTCGCATATAGGTTGTATATAGGCGTTATATATGCTTTATATAGGCCGTATATATGCCTTATATATGTCTTATATATGTACACACATATATGTCTTATATATGCTTTATACATGTCGTATATAGGTCGTTGTTTTCATAGGGTGTTTCCGTATTTAATTGAATCTGTTATATTTGACTGCAAATTATTGGTATTTGACTGATTCGAATTTAGAGATCGACTTTTGGGCACAATGTCGTCCCCGTGGTGTAAGTAACCCAGCAATTTTCCAGGACGCTGCTTCGCCATGAGGTCCAAAGCTCCTTAGAATGAGACGTCGAAAGTGGGACTTTTTGTCGGAGGTATTTTAACGCGAATGGGCCCCCGAACGCAAGGTATTACATTGTACTCCTCGGCTCATTTTTTCTTTCAAGCTCCTCTTTTTTTTTCTTATTTTGTACGCGCGTTACCCGAGACACATGTCCGCGCTTTTGTCAACATTGCTCGTAGAAGGCCGGACTTTTTTTTATAGACGGCCGAGAGCTTCCACTCGAGAAGTTTCCGGACAAGCAACGGCGCGTGGTCAATTTTATTAATGATGGAGCGAGCGCCCGATGCGAGTCAACATGTCGCGATGGCTGGCGTTAAATGAGGGGAAAGTCGACGATCATTGCCATGAATTAAAAAGCCTGATCGATGCAGACGCTCGAATACGCTCTTTTGTGCGAGCTCTCGCTCCAAGCAAGCAATTCGTGAATGTTTATGGGTTGGATTAATGGAACGCGTGCTCATTATCTAGATAATACGGCAACTCAGACTGACGAAAAAAATATCTTTTTGAAGCAGGATCAATATGTTCAGCATTTTTTATATTTACATATTTTATAGTAGGTAAGCTAAGCCGGCTCTGGCTCATACTGTATCAAAATTAATTCTTTAAAAATGGTACTAGCTTCAAAAGAATAGTGTATAAAATAAAATGTTAATAATTGATGTTTGGGTAAGATAATGTAAAATAGTATATTTTGTAACTAGGACCTAAGGCGTGGCTTTTTGGACGAGGGCCAATTTATATGCCGAGGCGTAGCCGAGGCTAATAAATTGGTCCGAGAACAAAGCCACGCCTCAGGTCCGAGTTGCAAACTATGTTTTTTGCAAAATTCGCACGAAAAAGTGCTTCTCGCACCTGGAAATAAACACGAAGGGGGTGCGTTTCGCGCGCAAACGCGTAGAAGATTTACGTCCGTTGCACTCGACTCAGGTTTACACGTTTCACGAAACTCGATTTTCGCGTGTTTTTCCTTTTTTTCACTCGGGGTGGTAGCACCCAATTCATCCCAGTTTAATTCATCCTAGTTTTTATCTGAGGTTGGCAGCACGCACGCGAAAGTCAAATTTTTATATATATAGATATATATGATGAATTGATCATATATGTCTATATATATCAAAATTTGAATTTCGCGCGCGTGCTGCCAACCTCAGATAAAAACTGGGATGAATTGGGTGCTACCCTCGGGGTTGCAACGCAGTGGCGATTGTTGTTCATGTTTCTCGTTTGATGATTTTTGTCAACGCGAGTAACCGAGTAAACACTGAACAGCGGCGGCCATTTTGAACTAGAGTTTGCTTTCTCTCTCCCTCTTATGATTAGGTAAGAAAGAGAAAGAAAATACTTACCTTCGGGGTCTACGTCACGGAGCATGAACGTCACGGTGCATGAATTTTTTATTTTTAATATTTGATGAGGATGCACCTTTATGCGTCATGGGTCTATGTCACGGTGCATAAACGTCACGGTCTATGAAAAAAAAATTGCGTCGAAAAATGACATGAAGGTGCATCCTCATCAAATATTAAAAATAAAAATTTCATGCACCGTGACGTTCATGCTCCGTAACATAGACCCTACCTTCGCATGCTCGCGCCATTAGGGATAATAGGGATAACATTGTCCCTAGTTGTCTGTCGATAATAAAAACTATCCCTAGGTAAAAAAAGGCAAAAACACGCAAAAAAAACCGACGTCCACATCGAAATGAATCGCCGGTCGGAAATACACGTCCTCCGTGTTTGTTTTCAAGTGCAAGAAGCACCTTTTTTGTGCGTGTTTTGCAAAAAAAAAGAAATAGAAAATTTTTTTTATTCCAGTGAATTACAGAGAAAAACTGAAATCTACAAAAATGGAAATATACATAGAAACTCATTAAAATACCAGAGAATTTCTCAAACCAAGTTAACTCTGAAGAAATACTAAAAGTCATTGAATTCTATGAAAGAGCTGTTTTCTGCAAAATCTGAACAAGAACTTACGATCTACAATAATACTAGAGATCTAAAAATTCAAAAAAGCACAACGATATCGTATAAATACTTTAAACAAATACAAAATGTCCTTCAAAGATGAAAATTCACATAAATGTGATTTTTACAAAAATCGATGAAATAACTGGAAATTGATCAAAATTTTAATTCTAGAAATCTATGTAGCAATATAGAAAAATACTAAAAAATCCTCAAAAAGTTCATAAATCCTATAGAAATGCGAAAAGAAATTGAAATCTATTATTCATTAAAAATTATGCAGATACAATTTTTTTCAAAAATTCCAAAAACCACTAATCCTTAAGCAGATAATTTTCAAAGTCCATGTAAAGATCCTTAAAAATATCAGAGGAAACTCTTTAAATTGTTTAAATATGTCATGAAAAAATAAATAGAAAAAATCTCTTTGAAAGTTGATTTTTACTGTAAAATCGATTTTAATACTCGAAATCTTTGAAATGTTCATTACTATAGCATCTAATTTTAGATATCTATATAGGAATCCATAAAAATCTATGAAAATACTACAAAGTTTAATAAACAACATACAATACGAAAATTCTAGAAACGTATGTAATGGTTAAAATCTTTATAGTTTTCTAAAAAATATATAGTCATATTCAAATTTTTTTTACAACTTGGCTCCCATAAGCATCGACAAAAATGTTACTGTTAATGGATTAAAATTGTACTATCGTAGGAAATAACAAGTTTCACAAAGATCCGGGACCAGAATCAGCTTAGCTTATATATTCGATACTTGGTCGAAATTGTACTGTAGTAAGACATTAGAAGTTTCACAAACTGAAACTCACTCTTTCTCACCATAGATTCAAATCCCATCCAAAAGTGCTAAAAAATGTAAAATAATCAGATTTCAAGATGTCACGGAATTGAAAAATTTCCTGAAATGTTTGAAATTGAAAATCTTTAAGAGAAAAAAAATTTACATAAATCGACAAAATCAGAAGATGACGCAAGATCGAAAAATATCGTTAAATAACGAAATATCACAAAATTGCATTATTTCACGAATTTAGAAAATTAAATTTTGTACTAAATTACAAAATTTCACAAAATTTCTAAATTTCAAAGAATTCCAAAAATGTTACGAAAGTACATGAAGTGGTCAAATTTAGAAAAATCACATAAGGTCAATGTATTACAAGATTCACCAATCACGAAATTTTTGAAAATCATGGGAGGGTATCTATTGTGCATAAATTTTTTGTGCATTGTCAACATTGTGCATATATTTATTGTGCATACATATTTTTGTGCAGCAGTCCATTGTGCATATTATAATTGTTTAAATTCATAAAAAAACAATATCTTTGTTTAGAATTATATCAACTTGTAATAAGCAACTTAAGATTTACAAATGCTTCTTAAGAATGCAATTATTGATATTAATGATATCATGATATTTATTTGTAATTATGAAATAAGTTATTAAAATACTTGTAAATAATACTAATACTTGCTTGAGTTGCTAATCAGTGACCCTAGTTATTTTGATTTTTATAAAAACATTATACAAATTTGTATAAGATCGATCTTATCAAATTCTTATTAGAAAAACTTTTTTAAAACAGTATTATAAAAACCTTACAAGAAAAGTTTTTCTCATAAAATTCTATTTCCTGTAGAAATGTTTAGAAAATCATTTTTTCATAAAAACTTTCTTCTGTGTAAAATTTATACAAAAATTTGTTTTATAAAAAATTGTTCTATTCGAACAGTTTTTCCGAAAAAAAGTCTTTCTAAATTTTTCAGTAATTATATGTATTTTTTAACTTTAGTTGATGAGTACATTATCAGAATTTCCTTTATTTTTCGTTTTCTATGTTAATATACTTTTAATACGGTTTTTTTAATAAGATTTTATGTAATATTTTATATTAAAATATTCAATAAATAATGATATTTCATATGATTAATTTTTTATTAGATTTTGACATTTTTCATAAAAGTGCGACTGGTTTTTAAAAAGTTTGTAGAATAAATAATAATAATAATAATAATAATAATAATAATAATAATAATAATAACAATAATAATAATAATAATAATAATAATAATAATAATATTAATAATAATAATAATAATAATAATAATAATAATAATAATAATAATAATAATAGTATATTATTGCGAGTTTTCGAAATGCTTATTGTTTTGACGAAACGAAAGGTGGCAGCCAGAGGCGAAGCCGAGGGTTGTAATCGTTTCGTCAAAAGAAGCAATTTTCAAAACTCGCAATACGATATTTTATTCACAGTTCGCTAAAAATTCACGTCCAAATATCTGACTTTTAGCAAATTGTGAATAAAAATATTTATTATAAACTGAGTTTTATAATATTTTTATAATTTTCATAACAAAATTTTTTCATAAGAATTTCATAAGGTCGGCTTTATAAAAAACGGAATTATAAGTAATTCCTGATTTTTCTAAGAATTTTGCCATTTTTTATAAAAACCAAATCACTGAGGTTGCAATTCAGATTTTCCATCGATTGTTGCAGCTATTTTCTTGTATATATGAAGGACAAGCTATAATTTCAATTTGTACAAAAAATTATGCACAATCGACAGCTGCACAAAAATCTGTATGTGCAATAAATTTTTGCAAAAAGTCAAGAATGCATACAAAATTTATGCACAGTAGATACCATCCCCATGATGTAACCAATAATTAGATTATAAAATATCAAGAAATCAATAAATAATATATTTAAACAAATAATTTACAGAAATATTATGAACAATTAAAAACATCGAGTTTTTCTCAAGAGTACGATTGCTCTTTGCCTGCAGTGTACATTATACTAATTTGTACAATATGACAAAATCTTCAACAATATTCTAAAAATACATAAAAACTTACTTAATAAATCATTTTTCTCAGTGTATGTAACAGGTAATGAATTCGCCATAGTTGCGCGATATACAAAGTTGAAAGGTACATTTCATTCTTTAGTTAAGTATGCAACTTCCAACATTTTCAGTTCATTAAACTCGCTGGATTTTCTACTTGCGCCCTTGTTGCGACGTGCGCGAGTTTAGCTTGCGAAATCGATAATCCGGCACGCAACTATGCGGCTTCGTCGAGTTTATAGCAGAAGCAAGTGGAAAAATCGATCCACCGTGAACTGGGATCCTTATCATATTAGACCCTCTTATCAGTCCTGTCATGTAATTGGGTCGTTTCGCAAGTTTTTCCATTCGTATTTTCGGCATCCTGTTAATTATGCACAATCTTATTGTGCACCATATTTTTGTGCACGGTATTTTCGTGCACAATTTTATTGTGCACTGTATTTTTGTGCAGTGTATTTTGTGCACCGTTTTATAGTGCACGGTATTTTTGTGCATCGTTTTATTGTGCACCGTATTTTGGTGCACAATTTTAGGGTGCACAGTATTTTTGTGCACGGTATTTTTGTGCACTGTATTTTTGTGCACTGTTTTATTGTGCACGGTATTTTTGTGCACTGTTTTATTGTGTATTGTTTAATTGTGCACGGTATTTTGTGCACTGTTTTATTGTGCATTGTTTTATTATGCACGGTATTTTTGTGCACTGTTTTATTGTGCACGGTATTTTTGTGCACAGTATTTTTGTGTACAGTATTTTTGTGCACGGTATTTTCGTGCACAGTTTTATTGTACACCGTATTTTGATAACGTTTTTTTCGTTTACAATAATTTTTATTTCATAAGGTTTTTCTGATTATAGAATATAAAGAATTTTCATCACGTTTAATCATCAGTATTATGATAACATAAATGGAAAATCGAGCTTGAAATGCACTCTCGAAACTTGTTCACTTGGACATTCACACGTCTAATTGAATATAGAAGCCGAGTTGTGAAACAGAAGAGCGTACTTACAGTCAAATGCTAATTTCGGTTCATTTCAACTAGTTATAACTTCAAGTTTCATTAGTATCAGATAAACAAGAATTATTATGCGATTTCAATATCAGGGAATTCACAACATGACGTTCAGTTTGAAATGAAAAGTGTCGTGTATGACTATACAGCGAGTTTTTCATTTAAAATTCTGAGCATTTCCTCATTGTTTTAAGTGTTCTGCTGTAGGTCTTTGAAATACTTAATGAATGTTTATTTTTCATTGAAGTATTGAATAAAATGACTTGTAAAATAAAAATTTTAAACATTGATTTAATTGAATTCTGAAAATCTATATATAGGTATGCTACAAAATTTTTTGAATAATTTCAGGTTTGTAAGAAGGACGAACCTACTTCAGTAATGTGCTAAAAAGAAATAAGGAAAGTGAGAAATTGAAAAAAAAGAATATTCTGTACTTGCGGGTTTGCATTAGCACATTTTTAAAGATTTTTGAGAAAATCATGTCTGCGTAGATTTTACGTTCTTGACAAATTTGTAGAAATGGAAATTTCTTATTCGATGTAATTTATAGAATTTCGTTGTGTTTCATGGTATTCGTATACGTTTCCAGAGTTTCCATGAAATTTTCAATAATTTTGAATATTTACCTGATTATCGAGAAAACTGTATCTTTAACACACACTTAGAAATTTTTAAGCACATTGAACGTGTCAGTAATTTTCAACGATTTAAACAGATTTCTAGAATAATAAAATTCATGAAAATTTGTGGATTTCTGAAACTTTCAAACTCGACTTTTCTCAATTTAAAACAATTGATAAATTGTATAATTTTCTCCAATTTTGAATTATTAATTTTCATTTTAAGTTTTTATTTTTTAAATTTTTAATCGTGATACAAATTTAAAATCCAGAACAAAAACTTGGAAATTTCTTCAAATAATGAAATGAAAAAAGAAACTCTCAAAGTTTTTTGATTTTAAAACTTTCTAATTCAATTTCTCGAATTTTAGACGAATTAAAAATTTTTTTTTATCGCCTATTCATAATCAACTACTGTCAATTTTGATGTTTTGGATTCTTTATTGAAATTTTAGAAATAATGGAATTTGAAGAAATTTTTAATGTCCAGAAACGAAAATGTTGAGAATTTGTGACATCTTAAAGAATTTTGAAAATAATGATACTTCGGAGATTCTCATACAGTTTTTAATTTTTCAAGACTTGAATTTCGAAAAAAAAAGAAAATTTTACATTCTTCACAAATTTGTAGAAATTTCTTATTCAATGTTATTTATAGAATTTCATCGTCTTTCGTGGTATTCATATACGTTTCCAGAGTTTCGATGAAATTTTCAATAATTTTGAATATTTATCTGATTATCTGTATCTTATAAATCTGATAAACTGTATCTTTAACACAAACTTGGTGTATTTTTTGTTTTTTCTTTTCAAGATTTTTACTGTAATAATACAGTTATAACGTGATAATCGTTATTTTTTTTTATTTTTCACGAGTGTAAGGTTTATAGTTCGAGGCGAAACCAAGGATTGTATACTATTATTTAGATTCCTGGAATTATTTGCTCTAGAATTCAAAGTTTCATAAATTTTTGAGAAAATTAAGTCTATAAAGTCTTAGAGTTTCAAAGAATTATTAGTCTTTTTCGCGTTTTGTCTGTACATATTTTACTGAAGGATCAAAATTCTACAATAAAATAATTTTCATCCTATAGTAAAATAAATAAATAAATAAATAAATAAATAAATAAATAAATAAATAAATAAATAAATAAATAAATAAATAAATAAATAAATAAATTAATTAATTAATTAATTAATAAATAAATAAATAAATAAATAAATAAATATATATAAAATCTAATATAATAATAACACAGGCCCACAAAAAAACAAAAGTGTCCTGTACTTTTGATGAGACAGGACTTTTTATACGTATTTGGCATCGCTGAATCCGAATCCGAGTTCAAATGTAGGGGTTTCCCAGTGAACTTCGAGAAAAAAGCGGAAAACCTCATTCTTCTATGTTTTTTGTAATGGTAGCTTTCACAAAAAAAAAAAAATCGTATAAAATATTTGATTTCAAATACGAATTGCTGAGATAAAAAAACATGGATAAACATTTTTAAAAAATTTTTTTTTACTTGAAATTTGGCACTGGGAGGGCGTTGAAAACTGTAAAGAAACCATAGCTACTGCAAATGCGATAGGTTGAGTATTGAAATTGAAATTTGTTGATGTTCATGTAAAAATATGATAAAAATATGAATACAAATATTTTTGTTTTTTATAGATAAGTACATGCTGACCTACCTAGAGCAATAACCTTGAGCTCTCTATGATTTTCAAGGTCATTCTAAGGTTAAAATTAATTTATAGTTTAAAACAAACTTTTTTACTTACGAATTCGAAATGGGATTAAATTTCGTATTCGAAATCAAACATATATATTCATGTTAACTGAGAACAATAACCTGTACTGTGGTATAACTTTCAAGGTACAAAAACATAAACAGATTTCAGTTTCAATACTCGACCTATCGCATTTGCAGTAGCTATGGTTTCTTTACAGCTTTCAACGCCCTCCCAGTGCCAAATTTCAAGTTAAAAAAATATTTAAAAAATGTTTTTTTATCTCAGGAATTCGAATTTGGGATCGAATATTTTCTACAATTTTTTTTTCGGTGAGAGCTACCGTTACAAAAAACATAGAAAAATGAGGTTTTCCGCTTTTTTCTCGTAAGTTCACTGGGAAATCCCTACATTTGACCTCGGATTCAGATTCAGCGATGCCGAATACGTATAAGAAGTCCTGTCTCATCAAAAGTACAAGACACTTTTGTTTTTTTGTGGGCCTGTGTAATGATCGAATAGGTTTCACGTACTTTTTAAGATTCGTAAGTTAATTCATCATGTTGTTTGTTTTCAAAAAAGACACAGGAAAATCGATATTTTTAATTTGGTTGAGGTTGGTTACAAATAAAGGAGTTAAAATAAAGTCAATCAGCCAATTAAAAGTCGGAGCACCTGAAAATCCGTGCAGCACCCCTGGCGCGATTAATCCGGGAGCAGCGGCCCCGTGGGACTCGGGGTTAAACATGCTCTCCGGATTCAATTTGACAATGGCGGCGGCGCGCGTGTCTTCGAGCTTTCTGCACAATCAAGTGCTCCTTTCATTAGATTAGCGGTTATTTGGCCTGGCAAACAAGTAGCATATTGCCGATGGCGACTCGGCCATACGTGAAATTCAACGAGGACGCCATGTACACGGATAATGTATACGTGTGCTTTACATTTATTATGGATATGAGAAGCCACTTTCCGAGTATAATGACTGCAAAGGACGTATGCGATTGCATAGTTTTTACGGCTTGGTGTCGATTGTGCACAAGTTTATGGTGCA
Source organism: Platygaster orseoliae (assembly GCA_030522825.1). Taxonomy (NCBI): domain Eukaryota; kingdom Metazoa; phylum Arthropoda; class Insecta; order Hymenoptera; family Platygastridae; genus Platygaster; species Platygaster orseoliae. The sequence continues at coordinate 473 of JAPYZL010190893.1, read as the reverse complement.
CGTTTATTTTTGTTCAATGTTTTGTAGTGCACAATAAAATTTGCACCATAAACTTGTGCACAATAAATGTGTGCACAATAAAACGTGCACCATAAACTTGTGCACAATAAATGTGTGCACAATAAAATGTGCACAATAAAATGTGCACAATAAAATGTGCACAATAATATGTGCACAATAAATATTTGTACAATAAAATTTGCACAATAAATATTTGTACAATAAAATTTGCACAATAAAATGTGCACGATAAATATTTGCACAATAAATGTGTGCACAATAATATGTGCACCATAAACTTGTGTACCATAAATGTGTGCACAATAAATGTGTGCAAAATAAATGTGTGCACAATAAAATGTGCACCATAAACTTGTGCACAATAAAATGTGCACCATAAATGTATGCACCATAAACTTGTGCACCATAAACTTGTGCACCATAAATGTGTGCACAATAAATGTGTGCCCAAT
>JAPYZL010190880.1:0-10798 GCA_030522825.1 Platygaster orseoliae | reverse complement strand
GAGTTTTTTGAAAAATGGCAAAGGAAAAAAAGTCTTAGAATTTCATAAGGAGTCTATGTTTTTCAGGTGTTCTACGAACTCTGGGCCACCCTGTATATACAACTTGAAACTCAAAATCTGTAAGAATATAATTATTATGCAAATAGTTGGAATTTAAATAGATATATGATTTGCTTGAAAATCTATCAAATTAATAACAATCCATAAATCTTTGAATCTCAAAGCATCGAACTAAGAAAAACCATATAACAAAACATTAAAATATGAAATAATCCATTCAATTTTGTTGCTAATAATTAAAACATACAAGTATTGTAAGTTCTAAGAAAATATGAAAATAAGAATAGAATCAGAAAACTATAAAATATAAAAGATCTACGGCTATTTTATTCGGAAATTTATTTATATATTTATTCAAATTTAAACATCAAGATATCTGTATGTATAGATAGATATATTTATATTTATATATGAATATCCATTCAAATTCAAATATTTTTATATCTTCATTGAAATATTTAATTTATTCAAAAATCACACATAATATGAACTGTATAAAACTGAATATTGCAGGCTTTCAATTCCAAAAATTGTTGAATTCTCCGATATTTTCAAGATTTGGAATCAGAAATTTCTGGTACGAAATTTCCTTTTAAACTATCTCGTAATTTAAAATTTTTTTCTTATAAATTTGTCAAGTATAATGTTTATTTTTCTTACGTCAAGATAAATATTTATTTAATCAATAAGGATCGACATAAAAAACAGCAAAAGTTATATTTAAAAAATGTTTCGTATTCTTCATACTCAAATATTAAATCTTCAACGAAAAATCTTCATTTTTTAAAAATTACCCATCCAAAGTCAAATACCTCTAAAAATTTTAAAAAATTGCCTTTTATTTTTCATTTACATTTTTAATTATACATGTACGTTTGTACATGTTATATTGAATTTTTTATAATTTAATAATATTCATATTTCATATGTATTTATATTTATTAATATTTTATTTATAATAAATATATACTATGCATATTATTATTTATATGATAATATTTATTATATAATATTTTATGATGTATTATCTTATGAATATATTATTTGTTTATAATTATTATATTATATTTATATTATATAGTCTTTAATTTATAATTTATATTATTAATTTAATATATCTAATTATACATGTCTACATTTTTAATTATTTCACCTGAATTTTGGAAAAGCATCAAACCTTTTAAACCTTCTTTTCCTTGACAATTTGTAATAAAGTTCATAAATATTGTTATGACCTAAATTTTTTAATTAAAAAAAATTCAATAAATGACAGAAAACATACTCGAATTCGAAAATGTATGTGTAAAAAAATGTGAGAAATAGATTGTGGTTTCTAAAAATGTGAAGGAAAATGAAAAGTTAATCCGTTCGTAACTTACAAAAAGGAACTATGAGCTGGTCACCTGGCGTTACTGGGGAACTGATTTGCGCGTTGCTGGGTCTTCCCGTGGTGCTTTTGGGATTGGCTTTGCTGGTAAAGTGCTACTTCAAAGATACAGAATCGCTGAGTTTTAGAACAAACGATCAACTACACGGCTCTTGCCAAAGTTGAACACCGTCTAAAATCGCTCCTAATTAAATTTCTTCCCTTTTTGAATTTACCTTATTGGCAATTATAAAACGTGTTCGGGGTCGTCTATCTATTGCATTTTCACAGGAAAATTTTTATGTTTTTTACGGAAATTTTCCTGTATTCGTTTGTGGAAATAAATGGATTTTTCTGTAGTGATTTTTGGGGTTGATAAAAATACGCACGAAAACAATGAAAAAATGCACAAAAAATTGTATATATTACTTATGATAAAAAAAATCACAAAAGATAAAAAACATGCATCGAAGTTAGAAATGACAAAATTTAATTATATACTTGAAATAAATGATTATTTATTCGACGTAAAATTTAAATATGCATGTACATATTTTCATTGTTTTGGTGATAATCTGTAATGAAAATTAATCATTCAAAATTTAATCCAATTCAAAAAGCTACACAATTAAAAATTTGGTTGAATTAATTCTTTTCAATTGTGCATCAAACAATTTGTCAAATTTCAAGTCGAGAATGTAAGAATGTAATATGTTTGGACGCCCCTGATGTTGACTTTTTCAATCATACTTTTGTTGTGCTCAAGAATTCACGACAAACAATTTTATAAAAATCAGAATTATTTGGCATTTGGTTTAAAAATTGTTTATTTGGGCTATTTATATATTAGGCAGTAACGTGAAAAATTGAAAATGAAATGGTGAGTTCTTTATTAAAAAATCAAATTACATGTATATTTTGATGTTTTCACTTTCAGGTGTTCAGATTTCAATTTTTTTTTTTTTTGGTTTATTTGAGAACTCAGATATTCAAGTAAGAAACTGAAAAATTTCCGATGTCATACATTCAAAAAGTTTTGTAATATTTTAAATAAATACGGATTAGTTATTCAAAATCGTAATATTTTCAATTTTAATATTCCTGAAATGATAGAATAAAAATTCGAAATTTAAAACTCGAAATTTCAGGTTTTGGTATTCCAATTTCAACATCATCAAATTATCATAATAAATTTTCTCATTTTTTAAAAAATAACAATTCATTTTTCATTGGATATTTTATACAAGAACTTTAAGTTATGTTATATTTCTGCAATTTTCTCAGTTTTTTAACAAATTTTTTGGATTATTTCTTAATTTCAACAATACCAGCCCTAGAATAGAATTTATCATATTTATGACATTCTAAAAATTTCTAAATTTAGAACTCGAAATTTCAGGTTTTTGTATTCCAATTTCAACTTCTTTAAATTATCATTATAGATTTTTCTATTTTTTAAAAAATAACCATTCAATTTTCATTGCATGTTTTATAAAAAACTTTAAATTGTGTTATATTCCTGCAATTTTCTCATTTTTCTAACACATTTTTTTCAAATAATTCTTAATTTCAAAAATCTAGCTTTAGAATACCAATTTTTATATTTATGGCATTCCAACAAATTCGAGATTTAAAACTCAAAATATCTGGTTTTCGTATTCCAATTTCAACATCCTCAAATTATCATACATTTTTTGATTTTTTTAAAAATAACCACTCAATTTTCATTGCATATTTCATAAAAAACTTTAAATTGTGTTATATTCCTGCAATTTTCTCATTTTTCTAACAAATTTTTTTGAATTATTCTTAATTTCAACGATACTAGCCCTAGAATACTATTTTTCATATTTATGAGGTTCTAAAAAATTCGAAATTAAAAACTCGAAATTTCAGATTTTAGTATTTCAATTTTAACATCATTAAATTATGATTATCGATAAATTTTTCTATTTTTTAAATAATAACCACTCAATGTTCATTGCACATTTTTTAAAAAACTTTAAATTGTGTTATATTCCAGCGAATACCTAATTTTTTTAACACATTTTTCTCAAATAATTCTTAATTTCAACAATACTAGCCTTAGTCTACAATGTTTCATATTTATGACATTCTAAACAATTCGGAGTAAATTACTGAATAATATATAAATATCCCTTGTTTTTTTAAGTTATTCAACAAAATAACTACTCATTTTTCATTGCATATTTGATAAAAAACTTTAAATTGTGTTTTATTCCTGCAATTTTCTCATTTTTCTCACACGTTTTTTCCAAATAATTCCTGATTTCAACAATACCAGCCTTAGAATACAATTTTTCATATTTACAACATTCTTAAAAATTCTGAGTAAATTACTGAGTAATATCATAAATATCCATTCTTTTTCAAAAAATATTAATCACATTTCATTTTGTGTCATTTCCTTGACTTGCACAAGAGAAAAAATCGCGTCAATACGACTTTTAGAAGCTAATTTTTCACCTCGTACGAAGGATTTTCGAAAACGAACCTTTCGCGAAAGTTTCCTATGCAGTGCCAATGAGAAGTAGTGTGATGGTCTGTTTGTAATTTTATTTTGATACATCGAGATATATTTTAGAAAAAAGTGAGTTTTAGAAAATAAGAAATGTTAAGACGCAGAGACAAATTAGACGTTTTAGAGCGTACTCTTTAAGTTCTAAGGAACAACAATTATGTGTGATTTTGAACGGAAAAACAAGAATCTTTAATCCAATTTCGCAGCTCAACGAATAATAAATAAACTTTCATCGAAAACGTCTTGTATTTCGGTAAATCATCACATGTATTTTCGCTGTTCAATTTTACAGTATTTATTTCGCATTTTCGAATATTCTGAATATTTTTAAAAATCGGCCATTTTGAGTTGGTGTCGACAAAAGGTGCCATATTAATTTTTCCAATTGTAAAGTCAATTAAAATGTAAAATTATCATTATATTGTTATGAAAATGCCAAAAAACTCACGACACGAATGAAAAATGGTCGAATGTGAAAAACTAATTTCAAACTAGCTTTTGTAGTTTTTATAATGAACATTCAGTTAGTGACGAATAGATTTTACGTCGGAAATTCCGTATAGTTGAAATTCAAAAAGATTGCGAATTTCGCGGAATGGAATATGAAGGGGATTTGAACAATAAAGATCTCATGCATTTACGTGCCAAAAAACGTGAGCGAACTACGTCCAGTATAATTAAAATGCGACGTTGACGATTTTTTAATTACATACTTATACTTGTACATTGTATCGGGTTTCGTTTGGCTGAACTTGTTGGCGAGTTTTCATCAGCGTGAAACTCATTAATTATTGAATACACGAGGTATTCACAATTCATTGTCAAGAATTTAAGGAATATTACGAGATTAAGCGGTTATTGATTACTATGTAAAACAAAGTTTCGTTAGCAATGTTGTAACGTGGAGTTGCAATTTTTCGTTCGAAAATCATGAAGGAAATATCACTTGAAATGTATCTCAAAATCACTATTTTGCAATAGAATTATTTATTCAACGTTTCGACTTACTCTTTCTCCAAAAAAAGTAAGAAATAAAAAACTCAAATGATGCTACATTCATGATTTACAACGAAAGTTGCTACTTTTTCTGATAAAAAACATCAGAAATCAAAACTGAGCAATATCTCAGCTGAGAAACTTAGAATCATCGTCACTTCTCGAGACCGTGCAATTCGTCCCATTTGACTATACTCGTTAATTAATTAGGCTGGGTAAATATATACGCTATTAAATAAAATGAATTGTTATATCGTACAACATGATACGTCCATTAACGTGTACATACCAATAAAAAAACTACAATAATAACGAAGGATGTATTGAAATAACAATAGGTCGATTGTTGCTTTGGATATAAGTAATAATAATTGAAATTGTTACTTTGTGCGATGGTTGCAAATAGAATGATGATAATGTTAGGAAAAATATAAGACGCGATACTATTTTTGGAGCGTGCAAATTTGTAGTTAGAGTTGTAAATAAAATAATGACAGCATGATACAAACATTTCAAGACTGACTTTGAAGAAAATTAAACAAAATAGCTTCGGGATAGACGTTTTTCATTTGAATTTTTCTCTGAAAATTTTGGTATCGCGTCAGAAAAGTTGGAATGGCAGAGGAAGAAAATTCAAACGGCGAAAATTTTCTAACTCGGAATATGTGTATTGGAAAATTGAATGCCGGTTGCAAAATTTTATTGCGCAAAAGACTCGGTAAATGATTGAAAACAATCTAGACCTCCATTGAACAATTTTTCTAATGAAAAAGGCATTAAACAAGATTCCTGAAAAAACCTCCGAGCCCTATGATAGGTAGTGTAAAAATCCTAGGATTTTCGATAGAAGCTGTTCTCGTTTCTAAAATAATTCAGATGGACGCTTTATTAAATTATAAACCAGTGACCAGCGACGCCGTGAAAAAATCGGCGTGTTTCAGCTGAAACTGCTAGTTTTAGTGCGAAAGTTTAAAGACAGAAATCATGAGAATATCGTGAGAAAACAGTCTCACGAGTACTTTGTAAAGTATTAGTATGTATTCGTTTCTAAGCGAACGCCAATTCCATTACTTGTAAATGTGCTCAATGTACGATATTCGATGTATCATTATAGAAACACGATCAATAAATGATTGTATAACAAACCGTGATTTTCTCTTCATTATCCGCTTTTAAGAATTCATAAGTTGATATAATTTATGAATTACTTGATACTAATATCAGATATATTTTTTTTAGATTCTTATTTCTTTGTATGGTGGAATATTTCTTGTACACTGGTCAACGCAAAAAGCTGTTTGTATGATTCGTTTGAAAATATAAGAATTCAACAAGACGCGAGTCAAGTAATCTGGTAGCATCGATGGGAGCAATGGGTCAGAGCATATCTTCAACACCGTCGTTGAATTTTTAAATTTTCCTGATTTTTCGCACCTGGTGCAACGTCTTCCACGAGGCACGAGTCGGGTCACCCGGGGACGTTTACGAGAGCAATGGATAAGGGGCATATTTTCAACACCGTCGTTGAATCGTTAAATTTTTCTGATTCTTCGCACCTGGTGCAACGTCTTCCACGAGGAAATAAGAATATCACTTGTATTTTGTTCGAATTGATTCTAATTTAAAGTTAATAAAATATTTATTTCAGACGAAGAAGTATGTAATATTTTGTATAAGATATCGTATAACTCAAAGTCCCAGAATTTGCTGCACAGTTTACCTCACAACATTTTTACAACATCACCTTACAACATTTTTAAACCATTAAAGAATTTTAGTAGCTGTAGAAAAACATTGAAAATAAAATTTTATTTTTCATAGTAATTTAATATACGTTTTTACAAATGTTTAGAAACGATGAATCTTATCTCAAACATAATAATGGATCCGTTTATTTACGAGCTTTGTGGTCAAGCAGGTATTTTCACATTTTATTATATACACAATTCGATTCGATAATTAATAATCATAAAAAAATACAAACTCGACACACTTCATATACTGCACTATTTTTTCCAGATTAGAAATGATCTTCGATGCTTATACATTGTTCACAATATTATTCTAGATAAATATATAAGAGCGAAAGTAGTTTTTTTACTTGACGAGACATACATGAGTTTCAAATGTAGGTAGCGTTGCTGCAAAACTCTTTTCTTCTTCATCGGAACAACGAAAATTCTGCATGTTTATTTGATTGCCAAAACTGATTTCTGCAAACGACAATACGTTTTTTCAGAATAACAAAGTATGAGTGTAATAGCAAGGGCAGAAAAATTTATTTTTTAACATCTACAAGTTTATAAATTAATTCGGAGATGACGAAATCCTTAATGATTAGAAATAAATGAAAAAAGTGTCAAATAATTCAAAAAAAAACCATGATTTATATTTAAGAAAAATGGCACAGAATTTTGATACAATTAAAATTATCGCAAACATCTTATCTTGGTTAAAGAAATAAAGATGAAAAATCCAGGATTTTTTAAAAAAATGTTTTGAACTGTTTGGAAATTGCTGAATTACTTAATCAAAAAGGGCATGACTTGAAAATAAAATGTAAATGAAAATTAAATTTCAATTTCAGTTATTACTTTGATTAAAAAATAAAACTTCGCTACAAACCATAGGTACTTGGCTTACAATATTATAATTGATGTCATAATATTATATCATTCGACATACATTAACTGTAAGCACTTACTGAAAAACTTGAAAATTTTTCAACTTCGGAATAAGTTTTCAAACAGAAGTATCGAGATAGAATGTTTTTTTAGAACAATTTTGAAAAGGTTTTAGCGAAAAAATGGAAAATATTCCATTGTTTATTCATTAATAATTACGGCCAAACAACTTGAAATCGAAATAATTTTCGTTTCAGTCAATAATTTTTTCTGCCCTGGTTATTATACAGGGTGATCCAAAATATGTTGAACACCTCGTGATTAATTTACAATCAAGTATCACGGAATTTTTTATATGCTAATAGAATAAAACATATTTTATCATGTAATCCTATATATTCTATATCCTATAGATTCTAATCAATTTAGGATTTATAAATATTATCGCCATCGAAAGAATATTACCTTATTATAAAATTTTCTCGTAGGTCTCAAATTACCAACCAGGGCAATATTTTTAAAAATGTGTAGATTAGTTTTTGACATTCGGCTCTTTCGTATAGTCGCTGTTTATGACGCGTTTTTTAATATTATTCCATGCTTCATTTTTAATAAATTTGTTATAGGATAATTCACGCCTCGTTGTGCAAATATTTGAGCTCTATCTTTGCTATTATAAAATTCATATCCGTGAAGCACTCCTGCATGTGCCTCGCTAATACTCAATACACACGCAAAATATTTCCGCATCATTCGCACTAATTGCATGATGCTTTTGTGATGCTAAGTGAACAAACTTTTTTTTACTATCTCAGCATTTGCTAGTTCTTACTATCGTGTAAATACGTTCATGAGTATTAAAAAGATTTTTTCTTTCTTCTTTCTTTTTCTTGCAAATATGTTCCTACAATGTCAACATTGTATGGTTTATCTCTAGCGTGCGTACATTCATGACGCGTTTGATCACTTTTCGATACAAATCTTTTCTCGCAATGTGAACATTTATACGGTTTATCTCCAGTGTGCGTACGTTCATGACACGTTTGACTATATTTTGATGCAAATCTTTTCTCGCAATATAAACATTTATACGTTTTATCGTCAGTGTGTGTTTTCGTATGTCTTACTAAGTTACTTGAATTGGCGAATTTTTTATTGCAATGTGTACAGGTAAAAGGTTTTTCTCCTGTGTGCATTTTTAAATGATCAGTTAAATGAGATTGTTGGATAAATCTTTTTTTGCAATGCACACACAGAAAGCGTTTTTCGCCAGTGTGAGTTCGAGTATGCACAGTCAGACTGTATTTTACTTTGAATTCTTTTGCACATATTTTACACGAAAAAAGTAGTTTTCCTGTGTGACTAAGAATATGGGAATTTAAACTACTTTTAGCAGTAAATCTCTTCTTGCAATAAATACATTCATGACTTCTTTCTCCAGTGTGCAAACGTATGTGTTTAATGAATGTATATTTCCTGAATATTTTTTTTTGCAATAATCACATTCGAAGGAGTATTTTTCACGGTGTACTCGAATATGCTTAGCCAAATCATCTTCCGTTGCGAATTTTTTCTTGCAATGTTGGCACTGGGTTCGTTTCAGGTTCTCTTGTTCACGAATGATTTTTTCTTTTAAATTTTTAAAATTTAGCGGACTGTGTACAGACTTTGACAGATTATGCCCCATCTTTTTCAATGTCCAAGGATGTTCTGAAAAATTATGGAATATAATAAAAAGTGCTCTACAAGCACGTATCCAGGGGGAGGCAGGGAGCCCGAGCCTCCCCCCCCCCCCGAAATCGTGAAATTTGCAAATTTTGTCCCCCCCCCCCTCCTGCGGAAACGAATTTCTAAAATGCGGGCCTGGTGTTCTAATTCATTTGACTTTGAGATGAAAATCAAAGAGTAATTTGAATGATTTTCCGAGATATTTAGAGCAGACACATTAACATAGAGAGGGTTTTGGGCGATCGAAATTGCTTTAAACATCGGTAACAAATTACACTGTGGAACAAAATTGAAGTTCGAAGAAGTTGATGAGTTCTCATTAGCAAAAATCGATAGTACATGGCCCCAAACCCATATATGTCGGAGCATTTTCAAAAGTTAGCTCTTGTTTACGAGTAATTAATTATTAAAAATTCTAAATAAAAATCGTATAGCTCCATTAATTTTCATTCAATTTTAAAAACGAAAAAAGGAAAATCGCTCTTTCAAATTGGAGAACCTATTTCTGTCGAAAAATGTGCGGAAAGTTGCATTTTTTTGCAATTTTTCGCAAAATTTTTTGCATTTTTTCAAAGTTTGCAAAAATTCTCGCAAAGTTGCATTTTCGGGAATAATAATAAATAATTAATGACTTTAATAAAAATTTTTGAAACTTTAATATTTTATAAACTCTAATATTTTAAATAAACTTAAAAAAAATTTTAATCAAAATGAATAATAATTGATGACTTTTTCCCGAAAATGCAACTTTGCGAAAATTTTTGCGAACTTAAAAAACTTTTTAAAAAATGCAGAAATTTTAGCAAAAAAATGCAACTTTCTGCAAATTTTTCAGCAAAAATAGCTTACTCAATTTAAAAGAGCGATTTGACTTTTTTCGTTTTTAAAATCGGATGAAAATTGAGGGAGTTATACGATTTTTAATCAGAATTTTTAATAAATGATTTCTCGCAAACAAGAGAATGCTACGACATAATATGGGTTTGAGACCATGTACTATTGCTGTTTGCTAATAAGAGCTCATCAACTTTTTCAAACTTAGATTTTGTTGCACAGTGTTATCCATGTTACATGTGACAAATAAAGTTATTTTGATAAATATTAAACCTACACATTCTAAAAAACAGTGCTCCAACACAAAAAATGATGAATAGTAATGACGCGCTCGAGAAAACAAATCACGAAATCGTTGCATTCGATCAAGAAAAAATTGTCGGATATGAAACTATTGAATTTTAGGAAATATGAAAATTTCGTCCATAAGATTTGAAAAATTTCAACAACACGTATTGAGAACTTCTCTGACATCGCTAATGTATGAAAGCTAGAATTTTATTATGTAATAGCAATAGTACGAGAATAAAAATTCAAATTCTTAGTGACATAATTGACGGGCCGAGAACCAAAGCTGCTTGGAATCAATAGAGTCGCCAAAGCGAGTTGAAAAAATCCTCGCGCAAGAACGGTTGTACTGGGCATTAG